>CAAKMY010038243.1:0-13627 GCA_901111285.1 Corrigiola litoralis
CCGAAGTTGACCCGAAACTACTTTGAGTCAAAACTGGCCCGATCAAAAACCGACCCGAACCGACCCTAACCCGACCCGAAAGAATAAATGACCAGATGTGACCCAAAACCGATATGGCCCGAACCGAAACCGAACCGACCCGAAGGTTATCATGACCCGACATGACCCGAAACCGACATGACCCGAACCGAGCTGACCCAACCCAAAACCGACCCGACCCGCCCGATTTGCCAGCTCTAGCGGCTTATGTTTCATTTGCTAACGTTAGATACTAATGTGCTGATATATCTCAGCTTTATGTCTATGCAAGATAAAGCTTTTCTGAAACTTTGCCAAGAACTGGTATATGATATTATGATTGTTTTTTTTTTTTTTTTTTTTGTATGTGAAATTTAGTTCTCTTTTTTCTGTGGCAAGAAGTCCATTCGAACACCAACTTAACCATTACACGACAAATAAAACATCAAAAATTCACAATACAAGTGGAAATTCCCCCGCACAAGCACTTCCCATTTTCCCAAGGATGAGAAGAAAAGTTCGGTTTAGCTAGATTAACTCTTTCATTTAGTAATTAACGATAAATTTAAAGAACAACAGAACTTCAAAGTACACTTTTTTACCAAAATACAAAGGACACAAACTCCATTTCTATTTTTATTAGGTGAAATGCTAAGAACAATGTTTACATCTATACTAATACTATGTGTATATTATATAATCATTAGGAGTGCGCAAATCATATTTTCTAGATGTGGCGAAATCATCATGATACTTTGCTAATAAAATAACTAAAAGAATGTAATTTTCTTCATTTATGAAATGTCTTTGTCTGATAAAACATCGTCCACATTGGTAACGCCTTTTAAATGCATTACCTGTTGATCAAGTAAATGAAATGTGCTTATCGTCTACTATTGAAAGGAGGTAACCTCTCGTATCTGATAGATGAGTTTATGTCAATTGCAAGTTTGCAACAAAGTTATTGCGCTTTAACGTAGTAGCCACCAGAAATATTCTTCGAAAAACAAATGCAGGGGATCTCATTTATGGGCTCTTTGAGAGATCATCGCCATTTCGCCAACATGCAATTTGGGCCAACCTATGTAATCTATACGAGAGAGTCTTTCACATGGGCCCATGTCTTCAGTCTTCAACCAATTGCTTAATTGTCCTAAGAATCCTAGCTATCTCAAATTTGAGGTAATGATAGACCAAACCACCGTCAGTAGCAAGTAGAACATTGTTGGGGCTAGAGTTGAGGACCCGCTTGTACTAGAAAAATCTGGTGTCACTGATGTTTCCGGTGATTGTATCCCACTTGATTTACCGCTGAACCAGCAAGATTAACAAACAAATATATAGAAGCGTAAAAGAAAAAAGATACTGCATGAAAAACAAATTGAATAAGTTGTCACATAAGCATAAGATTATATTAGATGTGCGTAGATTGATAGAAACTAGCTGTTGTTAATTAGTACTCGGATCAATACGTAATATTCCAGCTAATCTGCATGCTCGATTGTGACTGGAAATAATTCGATGCGAGGGACCATCTATGACCATGCATTTCGTTAATTTTAATACATAATACGAAGTACCTTTCGTTTTGTCTTTTCCCCTGAGAAATTTTATTATAAACGCTAAAAATATACTCCGATATAGGCCTCGGAGCATGGCTGCTAGTTAGTTGACCCGAATATTGTTGAGAAAATGCCAAGGGTATGGCATTCAACTACGTCGCCATGATGTGAGGTTGGATTCGCCTTATTTGTACCTAGCTGGCTAGCTACCACATTTTTCAACAGACTCAAAGATTTTAATTTATATAGTACGTGAAGAATTTCATAGATATCAAATTGTTTCTAAGGGTCAAAATTATGATTTATTACGGAGTATAATCTATTATACTTATGCGGTTATGTCATACATATATATATAGTGAAAACTATAAAGTTTCAAATACAAATTACCTGTAGTAGTCGCAATTGACGAGCGAACTCCATGTTGTTTCTTACCAGGATAGATTATCAGGTCAAACTATGTTAACTACGGAGTATATATGTTCTAATAACTACAGGGAATGATAGTCTCTCGCTTCCTTCCAGGAAACGGAGTTGATACATATCCAATTAAGCTTGTTCAAAACAATCAGCTTAATTAATTAAGTTAAGACTACCATATTGTACTATTACAGTATTTTTAATTACAAACATGAACAAATCATCTCGCAACTTTTCACCTAAATGAAAAGCGAAAATTTTTGTATGAGGAAATCTCATGTTTGAATGTAACATTAATTTTGAAAAATATCTCATATGGTATTTTTTTTTATGTTTATAGTTGAATATAAGTATTTTTGTCTTTTCGACGACCATTTCATATGAGACAGTCTCATACAAGACGAGCTGGATGATTAGGCAGTATCGGAGTAGCGAAAATTGTACTTACGTGGTGGTGGCAGAGGGGCAGAAAGTGATGACATAATCAGCGCCGGCGCAGGTGAAAGTGCTAGTGGCATCATCATAAGCGTAGCTATACGCGGTGGGGCATGCAGCCTTGAAGTACTCCGAGTATGAGCTTGGCTTGCATTTATCCGGCGTGTCATAGGCCCCACTGCAGCAATATTGTGGGTCCCCAAAGGCTTCACACGCACTCCTGCAAGCCACCCCCTGCCCGGGGGCTGTACTATACTTGCTCATAACTACCTGGAGCTGCTCCGGGCACGATCCGTTTAGGTCCACCTCACAGCCTGCCGCTGTGCAGTTGCCCGACCCACCCACGGGCATGATCATCATAGGCAGGTTGTACCCGTCCACCAGACTCACGTCGTAAAAGTCCAGCCCGTTTGCTCCATTCAGGGTAATTTCGGCCAGTGTTGCGGGTGGGATAGCACCCGACCCGCTACACTGGACCGAACCTGTTGCACAATCACCTGTTGCACAGGAAAAGTTCCCTGCCGTGCCTGTTGAACACATGGTCCGGGCCCACACCCGACCCGACCAGGAGGTGGGAGCAGGGATGATGGATACGGCACCAGGGAGGAGAGTGAACCCTGTGGCCGTGCCGGGGAGCTCGGGGGTCCCTGCACCAGAGAGGGTGGCAGGCCATACAGTATAGGTGCACTGATTGACTAATGTGAATTTGGTAGCTGAACATATCTCTGCATTTGTTACATAAGATTGGTTACATTGTCAGCAAAAACATGACACTAAGAAAATTAGAGCAATATACTCCGTATTAAGTACTGTAATAATGCTGATGTCGTAGATATTCTTACCTAGGATGTATAGGAATAGGAGGGAAATGATCAGGCTTATGCAAAAGGTCCTGTTATTAAATCGAAGCATGATGACTTAATAATAAGAGAGCAGCCAAGAAATTAAAGTTTGAAATGGTGGAGAGAGGGGATTTAGACTATATATAGAGCTACAGGTTTCCCACCAAATCCAATCTTCTTGTTATTATAATCGAATTCAAATTTAACAAGTTAGCTTATGGCAACTTGGCCATTTGGATAACCAGTTCACATATAAGAAACCTATTTTATAGAGACAAATGTATGGAGAAGACTTGAATTTGGCAGTTGAGAAAGGTATGACAAAGCTCAGATGGAGGACAGGAGTCGGCAAACAATACTCACATCATCTCTCGAAGACGGAAGGACAACCTCACTGATTTGTCTGTTTTCCTTACATTTCCTCTGTTTTGTCTTGGCTATATATATTGATAATGGGCATAGTGCATATCCCACAATGATGGAAGCATAATGTAGACTAAGGATAGTAAGAACATTACTAGAAGGGAAAGATTCTATAAGCTTTTACTTTTAGCATCAGATGATCAGTTAAA
Organism: Corrigiola litoralis; assembly: GCA_901111285.1. NCBI lineage: Eukaryota > Viridiplantae > Streptophyta > Magnoliopsida > Caryophyllales > Caryophyllaceae > Corrigiola > Corrigiola litoralis. The sequence goes on from CAAKMY010038243.1 coordinate 3,850, forward strand.
ACTTTATATGGCTTGGTATTCCCCCACAGGAGTCTTTCTGCAAGGAGATGAATGTAGGCATGTAGCCAAAAGTTTCTGAATGGATAGACCCATAAAGCAGAGTGGTAAGAGTTACTAACTATCTAGGAGTAGTAAAAATTCCCAAACTCGGGAAGCTAAGCTCCAAGTCCAGGATCTTACTAATTAATAAGATAATGTTCATGTGCATATACTTAACCTCCCAATTTTGACTTCCTGGAGATAATTTGGCAGACATATCGCATAGGTGGTACATTACATCCAACTTTATTATAGAGAAGTTGACTTTTTATGATTAAAACAGGGGAACAAGTTCTATCACGTGTTCCTACTCCGAAAGTATCTGGATAAGAACAGCATAAAGCAGAACAAGAAGCAGACCATGATCTCCATGACTCTCTCTCAGGTTACTCATTCTGACTCTTCCTGAGTTCCTGGTATATATCCCAACTTTACTTAATTGTAGGAATGTAGGCGCATGAGAGTCAAGCCAGTCGCTTATGAGAGTTAAGATTTCCTTCTCAGTACCAGTCAGTTTCGGCTTTCCGGTTCACCTCATCACCTGCCTATGTAGTATTTATGCCGATTTTTGACAGGTTACTGAGACACCAATACGGGAGTTCTCAGAACTTGGCCCGGAAAGGGGTGTTCAGATTTCAGTTGCACCAAAGTAGTCGATATGTGAATGACCTATCCTAACTCCCAGACGGGAACATAAGAGCTGACATTTTGAGGTGAGAAGGCAGCTTTACAGTACGAGTTGCAAGCAAACCATCCTTCCCAATGGCAGTTGGTAAGTCATTGCCTATGTTTAATGACATTTTACATTTGCTCCAATGATAATTTGGGCGGTTGGTATGTCATGTAGTCACAGTTCCGGCAACATAAAACAAATAAACATAACCAAAGAAACAGTCAAATAAAATAGGCAAGGTAGCTGAGATCAGAAACTAGTATAAAGACAAATGAAGACACATCAGAATTGGCATATTTACCCTATGATAAAGTAATTCTCAAGTTATCTCCAGCAATGAGTATCATTATCATCATTACATGTATGCCAAAATCAAGATGTGACGCGGAAAAATGACTCAGAATCATAGATGCCACTTGAAGTGGGAGTCTTCAGATACAACTATAGGGACACCATGAAAGGAGACCAAATTATATACGATCCCAGAATGTTATCTGCCCCCTTATGAATCTAAGAGTTCAAATGAATAAGCTTATAAATCATTCAACAACATATTGTATCACAAGAATACAAGCAACAAGACAATTTTCCTGACTCAATACCAAAAGAAAGAAACTTTAGCAACTTTTATCTAAATTTATCTGGTAACTTAAGCACTACTCCTTACATGTCTGAGATATACTGTCATGAAATAATCTGACAAACATCCCCTGCGTGAGTAACCTCATGCACAGTACTCGTGCAATCTGAAGTCATTCTATCAGGGTTGGCAAAATAATTTCCACTGAAAGAACAGACACGACTGACAGAAACAAAACGCAGTAAAAGAAAAAGCTGTTACATCAATAGAATCATCAACAAAAATTGTTCACGATTCAGAACAGTTGAACAGGCAAACCTATGAAGAATTGCAGATGTCATAGCCTACCCCCAAGAATATCCTCTGAGAAGGGAGCTCATCCCTGCAAACAACAGATCCGCCATTCAGCCACCATTTTTTACTTCCCATACAGGGAGTCCTCTTTTGCTAATGGACATCTATAATGAAAGGCTTAATTCATAAATAGCCATAGAGCGGCTTGCCTCTCAAATTCAGAAAGGACATCCATGCACAAAATCACCATTTCTCCAGCAAAAATACTACTAGCACCAAGTAACAGATTCTAAAACATCAAAGAATTCCAAACCCTTTAGAAAACGATTAATCTACATCACTATTGAAAGTACTAAACCATCATTGCATTGTATCAAATTTTAGAAAATGAACTTCTAAAGAAGTCAGTGCCACAATGCCCTAATAGACAGTAGATCTTATAATTCTGAAACTGAATCATGTCCAACAAACAGCAAGGTAAAGAGTCAGAGGACAGCAATCTTCACCTTACTGAAGAATCACAAAGGAGAGCAATTGGATATCCTCTCCATCTCCCACAAAGAAATTTCGGTTCAACACTCGATTTCTAGAGGGTTTTGCCTGACCTCCCACTTACTACTGCAAGGGCCCTCCTATCAAATCAAAAATTGAAAAAGGACAAGGTTGTGTGCATAGATAATCTCCTGACATCACTTGCACAGTTGCCTTGATGGTGGTTTTGAGCTGCAAATTCAACTTAAAAACTCGGATTGTTGCCACCGGTAGCCACTAACTCTTTCACCCATGACCTGGGACTTGCAAGATTATCGTAAAGAAACCAAAGCCAAAGAGCGCCAGTTGTATAAGTACTCTCGACTCAAGAGGTAATTAGTATAGCTTGAAAAGCCCTTATAATATAAGCAACATCCACAAACCAAACCAAACTGTACTACAGGAAAGACACAGGACACAACTGCAGTCAGCAATGTGTTTGAAAGGTACCCAAGGCATCAAACAACCAGGATTATAAACTCACTAAGAGGCAAAGAGAAGAACCAAAAAATAAATCCAAAATCCTATTTGAAGATGGAGTACAGAGTACTCTGGAATCATGTGGTGGCTTCACCTTTAGGAATTCCAACTCAAGAATAAATCAGTTTGGCTTGGGAAGGCTAACTGGGTAATAATATGAACATCTCAATAAAGATCAAAGCTGCAGTAAGATAGACACAGAACTGCTCTAAATCCTATGATATATAATGCATTAGTAACAGAGGAACAGTTACAAAAACGCTTCAGCTTTAAATCAGCAAGAAAAAATAAACACGGCCAGATGCCACCAGTGGTAGGCGATATGGAAGAAAATATAATAGCCATATGCACCAGCAAATAAAAGGAGGTCGTTAATCTCCAATATTTGGTTTCACTGCACATGAGCATGATGAATCGTAACTTCATAAGCACAAGAAAATCTTTGGTTATACTCATTCAGTTCCTAGCTCACTAGAAAGCAATTGCTCTTCAATCTCAGAGCGGCATAAGGATCAACAAGAAAGTTTCTTTCACCACAGACCACCCATAATTCTACTCCCCATTCAGCGATAAACCCTGTGAAGACATAGAGCAGAGCTAACCTATTGAATGAATCTTTCTCACCAAACGAAGTGAAGTGTGATACACTTACATTATCCCAAACTAGATGTATGAGCTAGAACATGTAATGGCTTACAGAAAAAGTATACCAGGTACATAATGTAGCTAGATAGAAATACCATAGTCAGCATATCTCATGGTTGTCTGCTCTTTATAAACTATCAAATCTAAAGTTCTTAATAAGCAATGAATAGCCAAGACTCAAACTTGACTCCCAAAACCTTCTCATATCAACAAAACTCAGTAGAAAGCAACTAAGGGAAAAGCCTAATGTTACACCTAATGTTAACAAAACAACTCAGCAAAAAAACCTAGTTCTATACCTTCAAATTAAAAGATAGTAACACTGGTTAAAGCTGCTGGCAGCTAGAGCTTCTAATTGCAACTTTGAAACATTAGTCAAACACATAAGAAACCGATAAAACAATTCTTGAGGCACTCTGATTTTGATACCTAGACAAATATCTACTCACAAACCCTAGGATGGTGAAAACATCAGTTAATTTCAACCCTAAAACTGAATCGGTAACCTAATGTTACAGCTCCCTCTCTACAAAAAAAAAAAAAAAAAAAGAGTGTTTGTCCAAAAACCTAATGTTCACCTCTCCTATTTACGAAACAACTCCGCGAAAAACCTAATGTTATACCTTCCAATATCGAAAAATTAAATAGAAACTCTCACATTGATAATCTATATAAAAACATGTGATTACATTTAAACCTAGATGATGAAAATCCAAAATCCCGAAAAAAACAGGGGATTGAATCTCAGCAGCAATATTGTCAGTAATACACCCAGAAAACCCTACTGTCGGAATTCAGGAACAAAATTACTATAAAATTACCCCGAAAAACAAGGGATTGAATCTCAGTGTAGTGTTATCAGGAACCTACACCCGAAAACCCTAATATCAGGATTCCGGAACAAAATCCTTCTCTACATACATACATAGTCACTAAAACTAAACAAACAATTCATTGAAAAAAGACTAAATAAACCAAAACCAATCCGAATCATTACACAACAAGATAACCAACCAAAATTTAAACCACAAAACCAGAATTAGATAACCAAAAGACAATCATCATCATGTCTATATATTTAAACCAAAATCTGATATAACATCAACTGTATGAGTCAAAAATCCATGACCACAGTACCATCAAACTCAAAACACAACCCTAATATCTAGTATAACCAGCCGAAAACATAAATATCATAACCACTACTATCATAACTCAACCCAAAACATTATAACTAATCATAAACTTAGGCAGCGATGCAGTCTCTAGCGAAGTGCCCGACCCCTCCACACTGAAAGCAGTTCCCTCCGTTCCCAGACCTCGACCCTCCACCTCTCCCTCCACCTGCGGAACAATTCCTCGCCATGTGCCCGAAATCCCCACAGTTATAACACTTCCCTTCACCACTCCCAGCACCACTCCTGCTCCCGCTTCCTCCGGTAGGACAGTCTCTCGCCATGTGGCCGACATTCCCACAGTTATAACACTCCCCATTACCATTCCCAGCACCACTCCTGCCCCTGCTCCCGCCCCCGCCAGTTGGACAGTCTCTCGCAAAGTGCCCAACTTGATCACAACTGTAACACGTCACATCCCCACCACCACGACTCCCACCACGACCATCAGCCGTGTAACTATTGTTGTTGTTATCGTTGTCGCAGTCACGTGCGAGGTGGGCACCACTGCCGCATTTATAACACGACTTCGCTGACCCAGAATTACGCCCCGGGCCGGCAGGGGAAGGGCAGTCACGTGCAAAGTGGCCAGGCTTGTTACAATTATAACAGTCCCCACCGGTCCCGTTGCGGGTAGTGGTGGGTTTGCGACCGGATATAAGAGGGGACCCACCAGGGGCGGTGACGTCAACGCCCTTGGGTTTGTTGTCTGTTCCAAGGGTGTAGGTGAACTCGACCTTGGTGCCTTCAGCGAGAGAACGGTAACCGTCGGATTGGATGGCGGACTGATGGACGAACAGATCTTCTTCGCCGTTGTCGGGTTTGATGAAACCGTAACCCTTGCTGTCGCTGAACCAGGTCACGACACCTGTCATCCTTGCCTCCTGTTCTCCTCCTTCTTGAGACATTGTAACACACTTAAACCCTAAGTTGGTGGAGTTGTGTTTTTTTTTTTTTTTTTTTGCGAGAGGGGGAGAGAAATGGTTGGGTATATATAGTCGTAGGATAAACCCTAGGGCTCTTTGGTGTTTTAAGGCAACTATAATTCTTGTATTATTCTCTCCGCCTTTTTTTTCCTTTTCTCTCATATTTTGTGGTTTTTGGTGGGGACCGTACTATTGGGTTCCAACGTTAGGCCCAACGGTTTTATTTTTACGTTCGGAGTATTGGGGTTTTTTGGATTTGGTTCGATTTACAGAAAACTATGGAATTATATTATTCCTTTTAGTTAATATGGAATTATATCATTCCTTTTAGTTTATTCCTTTCCAACTCGTGATTGAAAAAGTTGATTTCGTTCATACACTCAAATTGACAAATAAATTAAATTTACATGTTGTTGTTGTTGTTGTTGTTGTTGTTGTTGTGGTTGTTGAGATTTGGAGGAGTGTAATGCCTAAACTAGCGAAATAGTTATAACATGTGTTTTTTAAGACTTTGATGGATGGTAAACAATGTGATTATGTTAAAAGGTTTTGAGCTTATGCAATCGTGATGAGTTTAATGGAACTTGAAAGACTATCAACTACGAGTACTTGTCTTATGGAAATTCTAGGAAATCAAAAGACTTCATAAGATAAAGACATTTTAGTTGTCATAGAGTGACCAAAAGTGACTACAACGAAGGAATTTGCATATGTCGCAAGAAAATAGAAGACCTATGCAAGTCAAGGAAAGAGAAAGACACGTATTAGCGACCATACATGTACATGATTAGCATGGATGAAGAATGCGATGTTTTAAGATAACGGAGGACAATTAGTTAGATAGTGAAGTAGGATATGGGCATTGGAACGAAGGAATAAGAGAAGAAAATACTCTGTATCATATTGCAAGAACGAGAAAAATAAAGATTTTTTTCATGTGACCACATTTGATTATGCTTATGATCATATTCAATTGTGCTACCAATGTCGAGGCTCGATAATAGATAAGCTTTTGCTCTTTTCATATTTGTTACATGTCCCTAACCATGACCAAATATGACTTTACGGTGGAATCAAAAAGTTTTCGAACCTATGTTGTATTTAACGATGCAACGAGTCACATTTATATACAAGCATGTGAAATTTTCCTGAATATAGAATTATAGTCATTGATTTTGATACTGAAAAGGTCACATCAAAATATGATTTTACTATAGAAATGAATCAACAAATATGAATTTGGAATACAAATCCATTTCAAATTATCAAACTGATTTTAAGTCACTCCTTATATAACAAGATATATCACACATATTAACAATCACAAATCGATCATTGTTCTTGGCGATTGGCATAGTTGATCATATTGTACATTGAATCAATAAAAAACAAAAATACATTTTATAGACACGTTTAAACCGAAAGATTTGTTGAATAATAATCAAGGGCATATTAAACTGGTAGTCAAATGAATGAAGATTTGTTACTAGCAACTAAAATGGGATATCTTGATATCTTAATTAAACTAAGGAGCCTCTTAATTGCAACAATATATCAAGGTATACCATAGTATGAACCATGTCATCTATTATACATAGCCAAATAATGAGACATACTCATTCACGCTCAGTGCTTAAAAGTTACAGCTCTACTACTTCTCATCAAATTTGCCAATCTCTCTACTATGATTCACATTTCATTTCTCTTGTATATATTCATATATGAACGATATTATCGGAATGGATAATTTTATTTATTTATAACTAAAATGTATATTAAAATTCATACTTAAATTGAAGAATAATAGTGATTTATAACTTCAGCAACCGGTTTTAGGGACAACAAACATCAAACAAACAAAAAATATATAGATTGCCCAGTTGCTCTTCTGAAAATAAAAAAACAAAAATAAATACTTAATCATTAGTTTTAAAAAAATAATAATAATAAGATTTCGTATAGACCAAAGATTTTTGTTTTTCTTACCTTGACAGGAAACTCAGGGTTGCCGAGATAATACGACTCCTTCATGGCGTACTCGACAAGCTTGAATCGCGTCGTCGTGATCCTACAACCCACGACCCCTTCGTGTAAGGTATATATCCTTGTTGAGCTTGGTGGGGTGTGCACACCAGTGCGAGAAGAAGAAGACCGACAAAACTGATAGTGTACGTTGATTAGTAGCAAAGAGTTGGGTTAGGTTTTGTAGAGTGAAACGAGTGAAGTTTAAAGGGTTAACACAGTGATCGTAAGGAAGATCACCCTCGATCCATTTAGACAAGATTCGTAGCAAATCGGTAGACACGACATCCTTGATCTCAAAAAATGGATAGGAATTAACGCTCTCAACCACCGGTTCTTTTATTTCCCCAACAACTTCTCCTTTCAGATGATCAATGTATTCCACCATAACTAATTATCTCTGGTTTGGTTGTAAGAAAGGGTAGAGAGAGAAACGGTGCTAGAGGGATGAGAAGGTTGGGTTCATATTTGGTGTTTTGAATAGAGTCAATCGGGCGAGTCAGATTAGTTACGGGTCGGTCATACCTATTTCGGGTCATATCGGGTCAAAAAATAGCTTTTTGGGTTGAGTCGTGTATGGTTCAGGTCACATCGAATAGTTCATTGTGTCTGGTCGGTTCAGGTTTGGTTCCGATCACAATTGGGTCGGGTCTACTCAGTTTTTATGTCGAGTCGATTCGGTTTGGATCGGGTCACTTTTAGTTTGAATTATTTTTGGATCAAGTCACTTTGAAGTCGAGTCGGTTTGAATCGGGTTTGTTTCGGTTAGGATTATTTTCGACTCGAGTCGCTTTGAAGTCGGGTCATTTGGATTCGGGTTTTATCACTCTAATTTTTATCTAATTGTAAGCTTACAATGGTTATGCTTTAGATTGTTTAATAATATAGCAATTACTTCTATAATATTTTTGCTAAATCAATTAATCACACTAAACACAATCAATAAATTCATTAATCGGTAACTATTAACAAATACATGGTTATATAATATATATTTTGATGGATTACATAATGATGTACACTCCTCCCCCCCTCATAACATCAATTTGGGACAATATAATAAAATGATCGCTCAAGTTTTCACTATTTAAAGATCATTCCAGCATCCTCTACGATTTAGTTGATAATAAATATAATGAGTATTTGACTTCTTAAACTCCATTCTCCACTCCCTAATAACATGATTTGGTTAGTTCATCCATTTTAAGAAAAGTAGACCTTGCCTTAATGTAAGAATTCGGTACACTTGTATTGAAATTATAGTGTGATTCGCCTTTCAATTTTGTGTCACCCATTGACAATGGTAAAAAAATATATCTCTAAGTGTGATCATAACAAATAAGTTAAACCATTCCGTAATCCATACAAGATGGTAAGCTCGATGTCCATGTTTTGTTGTTTACGTATTTCTGATGCATATTTTGTTGTTTACGTACTTCTAATGCATATTTTGTTTGAGAATTTTTTTGATAAAATCAAACAAATGGAGATATTGATCTTTAAGCATACCTATACGGCTATACTCACATAGTCACACATGTTCAATTAAACTAAAAACAATCATAAAATACTCGCTCCACTCACCAAAATCTAACAGTCAGTAAAGAATGACTTCATTTACCTATTGCCACACTCTTTTTATTTCACTCACAAATTCAATAACTTAAAATTGCTTCAGACAAAAAATACCTCCTCTTGGAATTTAATGGTTTAGACGTTTAATAGGTTCAATATTTAGTATTATAATTCATATTTGCAATTTTTCTATTGTAGCAATAAGATAAACTAATGACTATACATTCAAAAATAGTAATTACGATGCATTAACTTGTAAATTGTTCTTCACATTTCATTTCCTTTGCAACCTAGATTTATCTTTGCTGCCTTATTTTAGATATGTGGCAGTTCGCAGCGTATAACTTTTGCTTTTAGACTTAACTTTTGATTAAGAAGAAAAGACTTCTGTGCATGTGTAATTTAAAGTTGATGTAATGCGGAACTTGAATGTTTTTATGGATTAAACGTTTTGATCAATTTGATTGGGTACGGAAATGTTTTTGATATTGATTGAGTGCAACATTTGTGCTTACATTTTGCAGCCTAGGGGAAGTCATCAAATACCAACGCTAATATCTTCAATATACCAGTTGAGAATGATCATAGAACCAAATCACATAACAAAAGAATGTGGAAATTATGCTTCCACCTTAGCGTAATAAGAAGAGCTAATTTCCCAGAGCTAATTTTGGAGCCTTAGCGTATTAGTTATGCTTCCTCTACGTGGATAAAGGTGAAAATTTAACAGAGCTAATTTCCCTGTTTTGATGAGTGACTCATTGAGCTTTCTTGTATGACCAGTTAAGTATTGGTCAATGCTAAAATGCTTGTTATCGGCCCCGATCTCTTTTCATTT
>CAAKMY010038243.1:13654-24542 GCA_901111285.1 Corrigiola litoralis
GAGCACTCTCTTTTCTTTGTCTAATTCCGTGTGTATGCTTGTTAGTGACTTATTGTGGCCCAAAGTTGAAAAGGTTAAATCAATGATATCGGAAAAAAAATTATATATTTCTAAATAGTATTTTTGGAACCATGTTATAAATGACAATATGTAATTATAGTTAACGCTATAAATTTTGGCCCGTATGATGTTGTACTTGGAAATCATTAAATTGTTATTACTTAACAAAAAAAAATCAATACGGTTAAATTAGTAATATTTTAAACCAATTAATATTATTCCCATCAAAATTTGTTAAAAAAATAAAAAAATTGTAAATATAGTTAAATTAGTTTCGGTTCATAATCGGGTTGAAAATCGGGTCGTTTTGCAATCGGGTCGAGTTGTATCTGGTTGGTTTGCCATCAGTTTCGGGTTGCTTGGATATTGGGTTGGTTTCGATCGGTTATAGTTCGGTTTCGGTTTTAATCGTTTTGGGTAATATCGGTTTGCGGTTGAGCATTGGTTCGAATCGGTTCGGTTTTGGATTATGAGTTTCTCGCGTTTTGGGCGGTTTGCGATTTGGGTGGTTCGGTTGGGTTTTGGTTCGGTTTTAACAGCCCCTATTCTCCATACTCTTTTACTACCTTAAGACCTTTATGTGATTTTGACCATCAAGCAGATGAGAGGGAGTGAGGTACCTCTGTCCGCGTGAACTAAGTGAAACTACAAGATCTGAGTTTGGTCTGGCAATACCTCTGAGAATGATTTACAATAATGCATTAGCAACCGAAGTATCCTTATAAGCCAATAATGTCAATTCCTCCTAGTCCTCCTAGTCGCAAGTATTTGCTTATGGAGAGAGGTGGACATGGGGATTGGAACCTGCTGTTACACTATCTGCATGATCTGCATCGACGTGTCTGTTACATGGCTGTACTCTTGAAGATATAGAGATACAAATTAGGACAATGATAGTGCTCCACAAATTGCAGCTAGAAAATTTGCAAGGACTTGAACAGAACGAGGAATCCGTCTGACTGGCATAGACATATCACATTTGTAATACCACAACTCCACAAGGTATAATCAAATTAAACATAAGGTGTTCATTCTCATGAAATCTTCCATGCAGAAGTGCCGACTTTAGTTTCCACTATATTAGCCCTTTAAAACAGAGCTTTTCTACTATGGCTGCTACAGTCCAATTGGCTTATCGTCCTTCAGTATCAAAAGAAACTGATCTATCTACAAGGTGCAGAGGAAATGAAAATGGATATAGCTGCTTCACAAGAGAAAAAAAGAGAGATCTTTGTACAAGTTATCAGTACACTTCAACATTCCACTGTTCTTGCTTCTTCAATTGCTTCCTGTAATCTATCCAATCAATACCTGCAAAAGGAAAGAATAAGAAACAGTTGCAGGAAATCATATCGGATTTCAGGAAAATTTTGGAACCCATATTAGATCATTGTGTCATCTTACCCTCGGCAGCAGCCAATGGGATCATAATGTCATCAATTCCTTTCTCCATTCCCTTGAGCCCACACATGTAGACATAGGTGTTATCTTTCTTGAGCAACTCCCATAGCTGTGTTGCATATTCGGCCATACGGGTTTGAATGTACATTTTCTCCCCTTTCTCGTTAGTTTGCTCTCTGCTCACTGCAAAATCTACTTTAAAGTTTTCTGGAGCCTTCTCCTGCATTTTCTCAAATTCCTATTGCAACACATTTTAATTGCCAATGTCAGACCAAATTGTCTTTACCAGTTGATAATCAGATTTACTGACAGTCTTTGGGCTAGATCATGTAAAAGAGGGGACAAATAACTCACCTCTTTGTACAACAGTGAACTGCTTGTAGGTACACCCAAGAAGAGCCATGCCAAGCCGTTAAACTACAAGTCAGCACACAGGGAAAGTCATCAGCTGGTAAATTGGATATCTATGAAAACCTATGACCACTATGGCCAATGACAAAGCCAATACAGCTCATCAGTAACTAAAACTTTCTTGAATGTCGGGAGAGAATCAATTTGACTAAAATAGTTGTAAACAATGTCTAACGCTTTTGTATATTTCAATTTCTGATGTACAAGGATTTCAACCGCAGAAACACAAAGATATACGAAGTATGATATTACTTTTTAGGCGAAGTAGAGAATATTGATATAGGATATGCAACAGAGAAAATAGATGATCTTATACAAAGAGTCCAGCCCCCATGGGATGAGCTTGTAAAAGAACAAATTATTCTGAACGATTTGCAAATTACATTAAAAGGAGTGTCCCCACATTAAGATTTCTCCGTGTGATCTATGTCAAAGGACAACCACAAAAAGACGATAGCTCAAGCATAATCAACTGACCTTATAGTCGTCATACTTTTCAAAGAACATCTTCCACAAAAATGAACGGAAAGGAGCAATCCCAGTACCAGTTGCAAGCTACAGTAATGTACCAGCTATTCATTAGTCTTGACTAAGGACCAAAAACAAGAGAAACCAAATTCTTAAAAACAATGTCACTTCATATATATGGAGGCTTTAACCAGATCCAGAATATCGCATACCATTATAATAGTTGCATTAGGGTCTTTGGGCATCAACATTTCCTTCCCAACTGGGCCTGTAAGTAGAACTTCAGCACCAGGTTTCAAGTCACCTGCATAGAGTAAATGCATTTTGAGCTCTAGAATGCAATATGAATGACTTTTGGTCTAATAAATATCAGTACATATGTAGCCCTTAAGCTGCTAAGGCCTAAGGGATCTAGGTCTCTAAGTATGGACTAAGCATAACTCAAGCTACCACAGTATATGACAAATCTGTAACCTTAGGAAATATTGGAAATTGGAATTCTTACATAAGAAGTTTGAGCACACTCCCTTGACTATTTCTCCAGCGTCATTGGTGTAGACAAGTCTTTTTACACACAATGAAACCTACAAGCACATAGCACAATCCGAGAAAGATAAATCAGTGAGACTGAAGCAGGAGCCCTTTGATTGAGGCGCTAAGAGGCTAAGCCAGCATAAATGAAATAACCATTTGTATTCCTCCCTGAGGATCGGCAAATGCCATGACACTTAAGCGACTTAACACATCTCTCTTTCTCCCCTACTCTTCCTTTATTAAGGAAGTTAGGGATAGATGGACAGGATTGCATACTACTAACCATTATCAAAATTCTTACAGAACACAACAATCCGGCCTTTTTATAGAAATTTGACAATTGGCTTCAATATAAACAGCATAATGCAAATCAGCAGAGTCTGAAGCATACAGTTTTAGAATCACCAAAGTCACCAAGGGCGCTGCTGGCAATTGAGTACAATCTCAACTTGTGGGGCTTTCCATTCTTGTCAAGACCATCTGGAATCACCCCAACTGACTGCCCCTCTCTGTACGGGATCTCTCCTACAGAAGTACAACCAAATTAGAGTTGAGTGGAATGAATGCTAAATGCAATAAGATGATTATGATCACATAGACCTCTGTCATTTCACATGATTGACACAGAGCCTAATATCACATATTAAGGTTCGACAGCTAGAAGTTTAGGTGACATCCACTTGCGCAACCCTACTAAGCTATCTATCAATTTAACACTACCTAATATTTTCCTAACCCGTTATAACCCCAGTAAAATTCAATTATATAATTAACTGTTAATACTACAAGTAATATGAGCTTTAATACTAGACGTCTAGACTAAGTACTATATTTAACTACCAACACAAATGGTGCTAATGGAACAAATGCTAAATGCAAGGAGATGATCATGATCACATAAGCTGTGTAATCAACAGGATTGATTCATAAGCCTAGACTAGGCAACTCACTTAAGTCCATCGCATAATTGCACTAAGCTACTAAACAATATGATCAAAAAACTACACTAGAAGGATTGCCAAACACTACCAAATTTGTTCTCAAATGAGTTATAGAACTTATATACATTAATAGATAAAAGAAATCATCTAATTTTAACTTAAATTATCACTTTTTATCAACAATGTAGAAAAAGTGATCACTCTAGCCAGAAAGCAACAGCTTTAACTGTCTCATACAAGACTTTTTGGTAAGTCAATCATATATTAACTGTAATACTAGTAGTAGTAATATAAGAACATACCCTCATGGGAAAACACCATATGCCAGGTCTCTCCAGGTGCATCATCCCCAGTAATCTTGGTATTGAGGAGACACCTCCCAGTGTAAGGGTTCTTTGGCTTGAACTTGTTGACTATCACACCTTCCTCCATTTTCTTGGAATGCTTCTCAACCTTAGCTAGTGGTGTCTCCACGTCTGACACAACTTGAGCCCTGATGGGGCCCACTTTCCCGCTGACATGCACATTTCTGTAGTGTAGAGGAACCTGCACATGCAACAATACAATCATCAAAATCCACAATGCACACGTGCATACAAAGGCGCAAAGGCCGATGCAGATACGACTTTACCAACTAAGCTAGCTGACATCGCGCCATGCAGTAAAATATTTATTACGGAGTATGAAAGTTCATTTACCTTCTTGTACGTGACTTTATCAGATGATACAATAGTAGATGATCGGCTAGACAAGGGAGAGGATTTGGTAGAAGGGAAAGATACTGCGGCAGTAACTGCGGCAGCCATGTTGTATTAAATGGAAGAAGAACAGAATGAAAAATGCGTAGAAGAAAGGAGAAAGTGAAAAGTTTAGTGGTTTTATGATGAAGTGTAGGAGTGATAGCGGGTGATGGAGGAGTGGATTATGTATTGAGTGGAGGATATTGCATGGGCGAATGCAGTGGCAGCTATGAAGATAAGTCTATGAAAATCTCATTGCCCAAGTTTTTAGTGTGAGGTTTTCATTCATGGATGGGGCCACTTTCAGTTTGGTGTGGACGTTTTTGTGGCCATTGTCGCTTGGTTTGATTCATTCTTGGAGATACTTCCCTTTCTCCTCGGTATTTTGGGAGTAATATTTCAAATTTTATTACATTATCTATTCATGATGATTTCACTCTAGTTTATTGTAGCTCTTAGATAAATTTCATTTAGCCCATAGTTTCTTAGAGTAAAGATAATTTTACTAATTTATCGCCATATGACATCTACAATTGTCATTAAAGTACATTGAAAAACATTCTCCAATAAAACCGAAGATTTTTGATCCAACACTTTTGCATATCCTCTATTCAAAAGTTATTTCAATAAACAACCATATAAGAGAGGTGTCTTGATCAAACATAGTTTGGAAACAAGATAACTCGGATCGACAAACTATATATTGATGAAGAATCATTGACACTCCATCAAGATTAACACTATAGAAAAATGTAATTTCGCATTTTCGCATCGTAATATATTTCAGGGAATCACTAATGGAAAGTAAATAGTTCTTTTTCACTTATCTTTATATTGTAGTGATGTAATATTCTATGTCAAACCATCAAAGTGGATAGTCTCATCCGTATTTTATAGGTGGGTATACTTATTAAATCATTGGAAAAAAATGGCCATACTCAATCAACAACATAAGTAATGATAACAGTAATAGTAGTTGAGCAACTAAGCTAAGCTGGATTACATTAACTTAACTGATCAATATTAACTATATTTTCAATTGTATTGGGACTTTTAGGGTTTAGAACTTTCGTGCTGATAACGTGTTTTAAAATAATAGTTGAGAGACAGAGTTAAGAGAAGGGAGGAGAGAGAGTTTTATTATTCATCTCATATGAGGGGTATATATATTACAGTAGTGTCTCAAGGAACAAAATCCCTATAGTACAATAGTTCTATAGGAATAGGAAAGTTCTCATATCTCGTATATGATATATGGAATCTATGGACATCCATACATAATATTTCATAACAAACTGATTAACATTAACTATATTTTCACAAAGTATGGGCTGGGCCTCTCGTAATGATTCTAATGTAGTCATAAAGCCCATACATTGTCGCCAGTTCATAATTCTGTTTCTTTTTTAACGACTTTTTAAAATTCCTTATCGTCAAAGCACCCTCATTTCGCTCCAAAACCGACGCGTAATTCATCAACCATTCTCACCGGCCACAGCAATGATTCAAGGTTATCTCTCCTTTGATTGCATTATTTATGATGTTGCTCTACCAATCACTGATAAAACATTTACGGAAGTTTGACCTTTGGTGGAGTATGTTGTTATTAAATTGTACCTCGGAGTTGAATTGTTCTATACTTTATACTCAGGAAAGAGGTTGCCAATTTGGTACTCACGACTTTCCGCTTTTATAGTCTACATTTGACTTTGGTGGAAAAACGATGTTAACTTTGACCGTTAGTACCTCCAATTCTACGCAATTAATTTGAAATCATGTTTGATTTATGTTTATAATAAGGTTGGTCGTTTGATCATTAAAGTCAAATATGGACTATAAAAATCAGGTCAAGTGAGTTATAAATAATCGTAGGGTCTTTATTGCTATCTAAATGGAGGTGATATTGGCGTTGACTCTAAAGTTCATCTCTTATTGCAATTGAACCAGCTAACATTAGCAACTGGACTCGGGACTGGAGCATGTTATAGTTGATCCAAGTTTTTTAAACTAGAAAAGGTATTAGTTGTATAAGTGAATTGCGCGTGCGAAATTTTTATACTTTGCCATAGAAGCATGCCCGTTGGCTTTGAATTGATCATATTCCTTATAGCTTTGGATTTGCGCCTGGTCTCGGTTTTTGTTGACTTTTAGAGGCGATCATCATGAAGCATATATGTGTTAATCCATTTCTTTGTCGTTTCTGATCATCAGTTGAAAAAAAAGCATATGGCGTCACTTTAAATGCGGAAACGACTGTGATTTATCGAGTATTTCAATGGTAGCAGTAGCGAGGCAGAAGGCTGGGCAATTGGAGGCGCTCACTCGTGACTTGTGAGGTAAATTCCTATTGGTTCTCCTTGACTGTGTGAACTATAATATTGTTATGAATGTGTATGTCTGTATGAGTTATCTGAATTTTTTGTCTGATGTAATTGAGTAATCAATGATCAAAGGTTCATGGACTAGATGTAGTCCAAGATGTGTCTTTAATCTTATTTACACATTGATATGGACTACATGTATGTGATGTGATTTCCTGTTTCTGATTAATGTGGTGAAGGAATCTTGGCGTAACAATAGGAAAAGCTTGCTAAAATTTACCCATTTTCGAGACTATATGTAGCAGTTAAAGAGCCTGCGATTCCTGGAGGAGAATGGATAGGGGGAAAAAAAACCAATTAATTGCTGTTGGAAAATACGGAGTAAGAGAGAAGATGAAGAGGAAGATAAACTAGTATTGCTTGACTATCTGCCAAAGAATATCAACTCGGCAAAGTAAAAAATATGGCTGAAATAAGGTTCCACCGAGATTTGAACTCGGGTTACTGGATTCAGAGTCCAATGTCCTGACCACTAGACCATGGAACCACCACATTGTCCAAATGTGATATATTATTGAAGTCAAGAATCTTTCGTCATCAGTGACTCAGTGTAGAAAAATGTAGCTGTTGTGAGGTTAAAGATCTTAGTGGGTGACGGACTGGGAGACATATGTTGTGTATAATTTCCACCAGTGTTGCATCAGGGAGTGGTTTCTGAAAAATCAATTGTGTCCTCTTTATCGCTTGAATGACCTGCATAAAAGTTACACGCTTAGTGATCTCGTTGCCTATTTGCAGCAATGCTGAAGTTAGACATTCCATATGTGCTTATTAGAGTAGCTATTAGGTCTCTTTAAAATAAGAAGTGCTATCATGAACCTGAATGCGGGTTGTAGTTTCTCATATGACTTTTTTTACGCAGTAGTTTCACAAGTTCATGTGTAAGGTGATTGTTTCACATCGAAGAAAAAGTAGTGGTGAAACTAAGTAGCCTTCAGACTTCCAGTAACCTGCTATTGTCTTTTTTCTCATATTGGAGGCTGACAGTAGACATAGCACTTCTTTACTTCACTTCTCAGCCGTTTTTTGTATTGTCTTTCGGCTCTGGCCGGCAGGCCTAGAAGGTATGCTCACATGTCATCTGATACTTGAAGATGATTCCTTTAGTGTTGTTTTGTCTTCGATTACATGCCTCAGACCTCATAATTTAAAAAATGCCAGTAAATGCAAAATTTTTGCGATAGTTACCAGGTTTCGATAGTATAACACGGAACTGGAACCTAAACACACTATTTCGCATAGGAAAATATAAGCAACTTTCAACTATTACAAAAGAAAAGAGAGAGACAGGCTAGAGAAGATGAAATATGCTAATTGCGTAAATTTAAGACAAGTTTTAACTGTACTTTTAAAATACCTTCACAAGTCCTAAATCCTAATGATGCTTGTTACTGAAAATAGCGGTTCCTCAAAATAGGCCATAGAGAATAGTTTACTTCATATCAATTTAATGTCCTTGCTTATTCTGGGCTGATTAAGTCGAAATATGCACTTGAAGGAGAATACATGTTATTTTGAGTACCAAACATTTCCACAACGTTTGTCAGTGCTCTTTCCTTTAAGGAAAATAGTGGATTCCCTGTAGCTTGACCATGCCTTGCAGCTTAATGTTTTCTCCTCTCATAGATTTTCCTTTACATATATGTTTCAATGAGCCATTTCACCGGGGGTAAAATTAAAAATTTAATGGTCTGAAAATACTTTTACGCTAGTATGTGAGGCACCAAGCCTTGGCTAGATACTCTGACAGTTGCTTTGTCTTCCTGAAGTCCTGAATATATGAAGTGGGTTTTCGACCTTTGCTGAGACTAAACTAAAGAGGAAGATTTTGGAAATGCTAATAACGGAACTGTTGTCGTCTTATGATTCTGCTGCCATAAAAAGAGGCTTTGAGGCTGTGGTTGTTGCACATGCAAGTTAGACCCATCTGAAGTTGCTTGTTAAAGAAATTAACTGGTCTGTTCAATATGTATACCATCAGCTATTCGGCTTGGGAGTGGAGATTAGTTTTACTTACTTTCCCAATTCTACAATAATTTGACATCCCTGTGCACCTATGTCTCTGCATGCATTATGATTTCCTGCATTTCGGAGAAACTTTACTGCCTATAAATTGATGTATGTAATGTCATTTCATGTTGCTGATTAATGTGTTGGGAGAAAGCTTGGTACGAAATAAAAGGTTATTCAAATTTATCCGTTTCCACGAACCATTTGGGAGCAAAGTGAATTGGGAATAGCAAGAATCCTATTAATCTGGTTCAACAGACATTTGTTTTTTTAATAGAAGGAATAATGAATATGCAGATGAAGATAAAAATTAAATGGCTGGAATATGTGCCAAAGTATGTGTACTCGGTAGAACTAAAAAGCAAAAAAAAGCTAAGATATGTGCCAGAGAAGGTTCCACCGAGATTTGAACTCGGGTTACTGGATTCAGAGTCCAATGTCCTGACCACTAGACCATGGAACCATGACATTGTCCAAATGTTATACGGAGTATATTGATAAAGTAGGAATTTTGTTATCAGATAGTGGGTACTGGACTTGGACACATATGTTGTGAGGTTACTATGCAACCATCTTTGCCACCAGTATCAGGGAGTGGTTTTTGAAGAGTCAATTGCGTCCTGTTTGTCGCTTGGATTGCCTACCTAAAAGCGACATGCTTACTGAATTTTGTGATCTATTTGCAGCATTGTTGAAGTTAGACATTCCATATGTGCTTAGATTGGCTATTAATTAAACTTCTTTTGGTTGTTTAGGAATCCTTAGACTAAGAATTACTATGATTATTAACCTCAAAGCGGGTTGTATTTTCTCATGAGACTTAGTGTCACAAGTTCATGTATGAGGTGATCGTTTCACATCGAAGAAAAAGTAGTGGTGAAACTAAGTAGCCTTCAGACTTTCAGTAAGCTGGAGTACTCCTTTAGGACACTGTCACCATTAAATGTATATTGGAAATTATTCGGCATATCAGATGTCTGTCGTAGCTCTATTAATGTGAATTCTTCATTTTCCAAGTCTTTTTTATGTTGTCTCCACTTTTGCAGTTGAATTTTAAGTACAGGGAAAACTTGGTGATAGTGCTATTGAAAAGTATATTGAACAGTATTGTGCAATATCAGCTAAATTCGTTCTGTTCAAATACCTTCGTGAGCCCAAATAATGATCTTTATTACTGAAAATAGAGATTCTTCAAAGTAGTCCATAGAGAACTTTCTATCAACTTAATGCCCTTGCTGATTCTGGGCCAATTAAGTTGAAACATGTACTTTAGAATACAAGCTATTTTGAGTAACGAACATTCCTATAATTTTTGTCAGCGCCCTTTTTTTAGATTGAAAATAGCGGACTCTGGTTAACTTGAGCTCCATCGGTCCCTCCAGGAGTTGACCAAGTATTAGGTGCACCCGGGACTCCGGGAGCATGGTATACATCTCAGCAAGAATTGCAGCTCATGGTTTTCTCCTCGCATGCACTGTCCTTTAAATACATGTTTCATTGAGCCATTTTTAGGGGGGCAATAAAGACCTATGGTCTCAACTATTACACTAGTATATGAGGCACCAAGCCTTGACACATGCTGGCGCTTAGAACCTCTGACAGCTTCATTGTCTTTCCTGAATATATTTTGGGTTTTAGGGCCTGTTCTCCTCAACTTATTTCTACTTATTTTCAGGAAAAATAAGATAAGTTCAGAAGAAATAAGAAAAGTTCAGATAAAATAAGTAAAGTTCAAAAAAAAAAGCAAAAATAAGTAAAGTTCAGGAAAATAAGTAAAAATAAGTAAAATAAGTAAAAATAAGTAAACTTGAGCTATCAAAACAACATGAATCAGGAAAAATAAGTAAAAATAAGTAAAGTTCAGAAAAATAAGTAAAAATAAGTAAAGTTCAGAAAAATAAGTAAAAATAAGAAAAGTTCAGAAACAATCAGAAAAAATAAG
>CAAKMY010038247.1:0-14406 GCA_901111285.1 Corrigiola litoralis
AAATTTCGACCTCGGGGGTATTTTAGATTAGTCGAAAAAACACAGGGGTATTTTGGATTTTCGTGTATAGTACAGGGGTACACAGGAGAAATTCCCTATTAATAATGCCATGGCATGTGATGCTAAGCTTGTAGTCCCTCAAATCATCAAGGAATGTCATGATTTGTTTGATGGTGTTCAGACTCTAGTGGAGGTTGGGGGAGGAAATGGTACCTCTCTATCTATGTTTACTGCTGCCTTTCCTTGGCTTCGGGGCATCAACTTTGATCTTCCTCACGTTGTGGCTGAAGCATTGTCTTGTGAACGTGTGGAACATGTGGGAGGAAGTATGTTTGATCATGTTTCAAAAGCCGATGTTGTGTTGATGAAGGTATAGTTTTATCTTGCTTTTTCGATAGAAAGTAGTGTATAATTAAAAGCCATGATTGCATAAAAAGTCAAAATTAAAGGTCTATGCAAAGAGCATAGGTAAGTTTAGAAGCATTACAAAGCCATTAAAATAAAAAAAATACATCGAATTGATTAGGGTAGGCTGTGTAGCAATACTAAGAAAACTATCACTCAGTGTTAATCGGCTGCCATACCATTAACTTCCCTCTGTTGAATATAAAGGTTCTCATTCTTAAGAGCTAGTAGGATGCCATGTAGTTTGTTTCCATTGAATATCAACGACCAAAGGCAATCACCTTTTTTTTCTCACCGATACCAAAGTGCGCATTCTTTGATCCAGTTCGACTCCACAATGGAATCAAAATCTTACTCCTGTGTTGTTGCTTTGTAAGGTAATTTTTCGAGCAAATACCATGCTTCATTAGAATCAGTTGTAAATAAAATGTTGTAGTCAACATACTGGGCTTCAGCCTGATGCAGGGCAAGGTTGAGTGACAGCTCATGGTTGGAAAGGCCAAATTTCGATAAACACAAACAACTAACCAAAAAAACAGTGACAACTCCGTGAATTATTCACTCGAGAACCTTATTTTTCTTGACCTTGCGCCTCAAAAATGTCAGGATGGTGGCCGCGAAATACCTAGATGACATTCATTTAATTCACGCACTTTGTTTTCTTCAATTTTCTGTACAACTAACATTTACGGGCGCTTAATTTATGTCCAATAGTATATTTTGCATGACTGGGGCGACCACAAGTGCATCCAAATCTTGAAGAAGTGCAAGGAAGCAATACCAAAGGACAAGGGTAAGGTGATCATTGTGGACGCTATCATCGGAGAAGAAGGGACAGAAGATAAGTTGCAAGATGCGAGAATGATGCACGACATGGTGATGATGGCTCTAACAACTACTGGTAAAGAGAGGACTTTGACAGAGTGGAATGATTTGATTAAGGAGGCAGGGTTTAGCCACCTTAATGTGAAGCCTATTCAAGCCATTCAGTCAGTTATTGAAGTTTTTCCTTAATATCTGCTTGCATTCTAACATTCCGTGGGTCTTTGTGTCTAATTTCATATATAGAGTTGTGTTAGTAATTTTTCTTTTTACAGTCTTTATTACTGTAATGGATCATCTTCTTGCATGCGTTGATCGTAATTCAATGAAATAAAGATGTGGTATCAATTGCTATTGTAGAGCTACAATATTATCAGTTACAAACATGCATTAGAATTAACAAATAAAACAGGCACATCTACATCTACTAAACTTACTCAACAGACAGAACTCAGAACCGGGCTCATAAAATCGACATTCATCGTTTATGACCTGAGGCTTTGAAGATCACTGCAAAGCCACCAGAGCCAATGAGGGCCAGTGACGAACTGTAGTTATTGAAACGAAGTTCCTCCAAAAGTTTCTGCAAAAGAAAGGAAGATAATGCCGTGTGACAATAAGTTGCTTGGTGAACTTCAAGCAATCTAGCTGGAAAGGAAAAAGTTAGGGACTAATTATTCAACAGATGATTTTTTATTTTATGAACTGCAGTGTTGATGATATATTAATAATTTACTCATTTAGTGGAGTTTGTTATGAACTTTTCGTGTATTTCCTGAACTTTGTTTATGTTTCCACGCCATGTAGATTGAGTAACAAAATTTAGTCCGTGTATTGATCTGTAGTTTCATTATTCATGGAAATCTGTAGGAGATTCAATCAGGTGTACAAATCAAGTCATGCTCAATGAAAATCCGATTCTCACCAAGAAGCTTTGATGCTTTTAACCTCCAGAACTCTATGAAGTAGAAAAACATGATGAAAGGGCCGCTTATATACTTGATTGTCAAAACACTAAATCATGGCCGTAACAAACACATAAGTTCAATATAAAATTTCTAACTTGGAACAAACACTATGTTGTTAGACGCTTAGGGAAAGGGTGATGAACTATGATCTGTCTTTGTGGGTTAAAAGGCATCACCGACTTTATTAGTCAATTCGTTGATATAATTATAAGAATCCAGGTAAGTCCATTCAAGCTAAATTTTCGAACATAATTCTTTAAACATATGGGTAACAGTGTAACTGATAATAAGATTAGACTAAATTGGGTAGGGGCCGCGCGAACGCAGGCCCCCATAGTAACAAATAATGACGTAGATTCTCCCACTTGGGGAGATCTTAAGATGGTGCCCCTCCTGTGTGCAATGGAGGCCACCACCCTAGGCCATAGACCTTCTTGATCGTCCAAAGACCCCGCCCAGGTAAGTAAGTTTTACAATTGATGTAGCTTTTGTTTTATTCCATTGTTTCTCACATATTTCTTAGGTATCTGTCGATGTGGGTATGTTGTCACTTACGAAGTACGGAGTACTATATTTCTGTGATCTTCCTTTGGAGTATTAGTTATTTCTTACACAAATGTACCAATGAAAAATAGCTATGTAACTTCTTGCATCTTATTTGCATGTGTTCTTATAGTGTGTTAAACCATCACAAAATTAATAAGTTTACATCGAAAATCACAAAGGGCGATGATGGTTGATGATTTATCTAATGTTTCAAATACTGAGTAGGGCTCTCACTTCTCAAGTTGCATCGTCTATGATCCGTTGATCTCATCTCGAGTGCAATGGAGAGAAAGCTATACATGTATGCTTTGTGGGGGGCAGAGCAGGTAGTTACTGTTCTTTTTTGACTAAGTGAGCTAACAATTTGGTTGTCATCTCATATATATCTGTAAATATAATGCAACTGTGCTAGTGGAACTACTCGTCATTGCTTACCAGCTGGAATATTCATTGCAGGCCATGATGCTAGAACTGATCACGTATTAATGTGTAACAGCACTTCAATAATCACAGTTCAATGATTCATCTGTGTCAGCCAATTGTCACAATGTCAGTACATATTAATCCAAGTCGAGGTTATTAGAACTCTTGAAAGCACTTATTCACATATATTATGATGATGATCGATGATGTATATATTGTGATGATGATCGATGAAGAATCTCGGTCTTAGAAAGAGGTTCCATTCATGATTTTTATTTTGCGGAGCGTACTGCCCCCTCAGTTAAGTGCAATTGCGAATCATCTATGCTTGACATATCTCCGTCAAGCTACTCCTACCGGTGTATATGGCACTGTCGGGTCACTTGATCGTTATTAGTCACCAGTGTCAGCTACTCTATGAACCAAAAGTCAACTCAATTTCCTCTTATAACGCTTTCTTACAGTTACATATATCAAGCTGAATTTAGTGCACATGATATAAACTAGCACAACAGGTCATTACAGCTAGTAGCAGATATAGCAATGCGCTCTCTATACTTCAATTTGTTTCTATCTTATCATCCGCAACCTGGTGTTGCTCATCACGATTCACCCTACCTTTTTAGCATTCCTACTTTTACGATTACAACAACTACAATAATTATGATAAAAAAAATTACACTAAAGCCGACTCCTAAGCTTTTATTTTCTGTTGTTCAAGTTAGGAGTCAGCTAACATAAATGGTTATTAAAAATCACTAAGTGTTCTTACACGTGAATGGTGTGATTGAGGGCACTCAAAATTCCATATATTTCTCTTCAAATGAAATTTGAATCAGGAGGGGAAAGGGCTACTCCTTAACAGTGTACCGACACTCCTGGAAAAGTGCTCAGGTGCAGGAGATCATCTATGACTCTATGAGGGCGACGGAGATATTATTGTCGGGGTCATCTAAGTAAAAGGTTACCAACTCCAACTTCCACTATATATTATTGGTTGCTGGTATGTGGTGATAGGTTGTAAGCTTGTAATGACCATCGATGAAGGCGTACAGCCGAAAAGAAAAATGAATGAAAGGTAGAATATGTAGATGTTGTGATCATTTGTAAATATGACGTCCTTAACATGCATCACTTTTGACTATTAGAAGCAACAAGATTAACGTTTGACAGTTTGACACTGATCATTTGATCACTTTTGACAATTAAAAGAAACAAGTTTAACGTTTATTATTCAACCTACAGTGAGCTCAGTCCCTGAGTAGATATAATTCATGAAGCATGCCCTTTAAGTCCTTGTCTAAAGATCAATGATACAGAAGGCTAAGTGGCTAACTTGCCCGGTTGCCCACCATCCATAAAGTTTAACCATTGCTGATTCATGAACCGCTTGCGACATTTAACAATCGCCACAAGTATTCACGGCATACTAGATTCACTCCAATAATCAGATTATAATTACATAGTACATACTGT
This sequence comes from Corrigiola litoralis, assembly GCA_901111285.1. Taxonomy (NCBI): domain Eukaryota; kingdom Viridiplantae; phylum Streptophyta; class Magnoliopsida; order Caryophyllales; family Caryophyllaceae; genus Corrigiola; species Corrigiola litoralis. The sequence continues at coordinate 4,641 of CAAKMY010038247.1, forward strand.
ATATATATCGCAATGACAGCTTCGCTAAGGCCTAAGGTTATAGACCCCAAAAGACTTCAATCCAAAAAAATACCTCCACAATATTGTATGATTTGTGTATAATTATATAGATGTGTGCTCTTAAAGGTGAAATTCATTTTCCACGTGGGATTCACATTCACCAGCAAATATCGATATAACGAATACCTGGCGGCCCATTAAGCCATTATATAAACCATTGACCTCTAAGCTTATGATCATCTCGTAGAACACATCAACACAATATAGTTGTCTGACAAAAAAAAACAATATAGTTATGGCAGAAACAACATTAGTGAGAGCAAGTACAAATGGAGGCCATAAAGAAGAACAAGAGGAGGAGGCACAAGCAGCAGTGGATATGTGGAAATATGTGTTTGGCTTCACAGAAATGGCAGTTGTAAAATGTGCTATTGATCTTGGCATAGCTGACATGTTACAAAGAAATGGAGGCTCCATGTCACTCTCGGAACTATCATCTTCCCTTGAATGTCCAACACCCTACCTTTATCGCATCATGAGGTTCTTAGTTCACCGTAAAATTTTCAAACAAAGCCAATCAACCCAAAACACCTTGGTGTACACCCAAACACCTCTTTCTCGCCGTTTGTTAAGTCATGAGAAAAATAGCATGGCTCCCTTCGTATTGCTAGAGAGCACTCCGGTAATGCTGGCCCCTTGGCTAGGCTTGAGCAAACGTGTTCAAGAGAAAAGTGACTCGGCATTTGTAGCAGCCAACGGAGGAGATGTGTGGAGCTATGCAGCTGATAACCCCTCTCATAGCAAGCTTATCGATGATGCCATGGCATGTGATGCTAGGCTTGTAGTCCCTCAAATAATCAAGGAATGTCATAATTTGTTTGACGGTATTCATACGGTGGTTGATGTTGGAGGAGGAAACGGTACCGCTCTATCCATGCTCACTAATGCGTTTCCTTGGCTTAGAGGCATCAACTTTGATCTTCCCCACGTTGTGTCTAAAGCATTTTCTAGTAAACGTGTGGAACATGTTGGAGGAGACATGTTTAATCATGTCCCTAAAGCCGATGTTGCGTTGATTAAGGTGAATACTTCTATCTCGCGTCAATCTCTAGTTTCTCTTATATATACTAGAGCGGCTAATAGCCTAATACTGCTCGGGAAGAATATGTGGATTTAAAGCTTGAGACAGTTTTCTAACAATGTTGAACCACGTCAACCTTACTCCTTACACACTAACATCTTATGAAATGACTTATGTTAAATAAGGGAGTTGCACTTTTTCTTTATCACCTGCATTATACAGTATATTAATTTGTTGCCTATAATATACTGTATTATACAGTATATTAATTTGTTGCCTATAGTATTGATTAATTGCATTTCGTTTTCTTATTTGTTGTCTACAAGTAATACTAACGAGCACTTAATTTGATGTGTTACGTACGTATAGTGGGTTTTGCATGACTGGGGAGACGACGAGTGCATCCGGATCTTAAAGAAGTGCAAGGAAGCCGTCCCGAAAGACAAGGGGAAGGTGATCATAGTGGAAGCTGTCATAGAAGAGGAGACAGAAGATAGGTTGCTAGATGCAAGATTGATGCTAGATATGGTGATGATGGCTCATACAGCTACTGGTAAAGAGAGGTCTTTGAAAGAATGGACCCATGTGCTTATGAAGGCAGGCTTCAGCCACTTCAATGTGAAGACTATTCAAGCCGTTCAATCTGTCATTGAAGCTTATCCTTGAATATCTTATTAATTTGCATATCTTTGAAATCCCCGGCAGGACCGTCTTCAATTCCAGATTTGAGGGACCTTGTTTGAAACATAAATAATAGACCCTATGCAATCGAAAATTTAGAAATTAATGGGGGGATATTCTAGGAGTTGGAAGAGATAAGGAGGATGATGAGAAGATTCATTTGGTTGTTGCGTACTTGCGTGTTTGTGAGATTATTATTTGTATTATTATTTTGTATAAGCAGGCTTTTAAATGGGCCCCTAAAATTTCTGAGCTCCGTCAAGTACTACTCCTTAAATGACCATGTGGAGAGTCGACCCTATCTTTTGACCCTATCCCCTTCCATACAATTGCATTTCATCTTTTGTATTGTATTTTAATGTAATTATATATTTTAATTTTGTTGCGCAAAGTTATGGATTCAATTGAAATTGTAGTGTAAGATTATCCCTTAAGAAAAGTGAACAAGATTATTATTGAAAACATCAATTACACTAGGTATAATTGACACATTGTAAAATACCAATAATGAAGAACCTCCATGGAGTTCTAGCTTATTCCTCCACCAAAATAAGGATGATGGCCGGTTTGTAGAGGATCTTTGATCTAGAGGTCAGGAAAAACACATGGTGTCAAAAGTTTAACCGTCAAACCTATGGAGTTCTAAATAAACCTCAAATGCAATGCTAGCTATCAAACTAACTGGCTCTTTGACATATGAGCTGAAAGTATTTGTCTAAGATGAAACTTATCTGTCTATATGAGGGTAATTAAGCTGTGTACAGAAAAGTACGCACAAGAAACATTAAGTAGACACAGATTCCACCCCAATTCCCACGATATCTACTACCAGTTTGAGAATGAGCATTTGTAATGCAGTTGGGTTGTGCTCGGTGGCACTCATGTGGCATGTTTTTGAGTAAATTGTTTATGACATGGCTAAAATTGTAAGTAATGTAAGGTATTCATCATTATAAAGTTTGTCGATAAAGACGCACTGAAGAAGTATGCCCAGCGGCCAGCGGACAAAAGATCTATTTAGAGTTTTTGTACTGTCTGCACTGGGTAGGGTTCTTCCTTTACTTGCTTACGGAGTAGTACTTGTTAGAGTAAGAGTAGTCATCGCTTGGACAAATTAAAGGATAACTGTCCCACACTAGCACATACATGATAATATGTTTGATATGACTTTATTAAAATGGCCTCTGTACATATTTTAAAAAGTATCTTTGCGCTTGGGGCAATGACGCTGCGCTTGGGGCAATTACGTAGCTAGTGAGGTATTAACCGAGGCGCGTCAATTGCTGGTTGAAAACTATTTCCAAACCCCCTATTCGGCCTTGGTTTGTCCTAGGCCGTCGAGAATTTTTGGAAGGGCTCCTTCCCCGTGAGGGTAAAGCCCTACAATTCTTAGTTGAAGTTAAATCCTCTATTATTCTGTGTTTCTTGAATTGAATTATAAGATGTGCTTATTGGATAATGTTAAACTGGATGTTGCTAATAAGTTGGAACAACTTGATGAGTTCTTAAGTTAAAGCATCCTAGAGCTGTGAGCACATAGCAACTGTTTTTTCCCTTTTCCCAAAGAATACGTTTAATTTTAAGGAGGTCTCTAAACTGAGCTTCCAACCATGCAAGTATAAAGTTAGAGACACTATACATCGTTTCAAGAATACAATTATCATTGTCGGTTAAGTTGATTTGATTGTTGTTGAGGTAAATAAGCGTGTATGTCTTTACTATTTAAACATATGAAGTACTTCTAGACGGTAATTGTTTTGCCCATATCAAAAGAAAGTATTTTTTAGAAGTTAACCTAATGTCCAACATTTTATTAATGGTTAAATATTCAGATATATCAGTGGGTCTTCCGCTCGCTCTCTTTTTCCTTGGGACAACCTTCCTAAAGGTGTGAAAAGTCCATTAATTTCGAAATATAGTGATTTTGTGAGCATTAGCTACGATAGAAAATAAGTGTTGGAGGCTTCGGAGTTGGACCTTGGTGTACTCTATGGAGACTTCTTCATGAGAATATATGAATTTCAAGCTATCCGGAAAATCAAAATGTCAAAAAAGGTTTTATTATAATCTTCTCACAATGGTAGACTTACTAACATTAATTTCAAGTTTGATTCGGAGAAGATATTGTAATCATTATCAGTTATCACTAATATATTATTTTAACTAGAGTTTGGTAGGGGCCGCGCGAACGCAGGCCCCCGTTGCAATAAATTACGACGTAGACTCTCCCGCTTGGGGAGATCTTAGGCTGATGCTCCTCTTCAAGTGCAATAGAGGCCATCACCCTAGGCCATGGGCCTTCTTGATCACCCAAAGACCCCGCCCAGGTAAGTAAGTAGTTAGTGGTACAGTGCTTTTTTTTTATACTGTCTCTGTCAAAAATTATTCACCACCTAGACGATGTGGGACACTTTATGGATATCTTCAAGTACACTCATACGACTGTTGGAGATTCTTTTTTTTTTTTTTTTTGACAAAGGTAAATGAAACAGTTACAACATTTTAGCATTAGCCGCCACCCCATGCGCTAAGCCATTAAATTTTCTATGAACAAATGAGATTTTAAGACAATGGAAATTACTAAACAACATTCTTATACTATCAACAATAATTTCTATTGAGTCAAGTCTTAATTCTTCATTCTTCAAAATCCTGACAAGAAACTGGCAATCCGAATGCAAATGAGCATGATAGTACTTCCTCGAGACCGCCCACGAAACTGCATCTCTAAGCGCAAGGCATTCAGCATGTAAGGCTGACTCTGCTGAAATTTTAGTACCCATCGCCCCTATAGTACGACCATCATGATTCATAGCAATCCAACCAATGGCACCTATCTCATGATTCGTCCACGCACCATCACAAAAGAGATCAATCATCCTATAAGATGTATTACTTCCAACAAGAAAAATTTCAGCATAATCATCCTTCTCCACCCAATTCCTATCACTGCTACTCTTACCTTTCCTTCCTATATTACCATCAAAACCAGCCTCCACCCCACTATTATAAAGAATCACTCCTTGTCTTATTACCGAGAGAGTATCAGAGCAACCTCTATCAAAGACATTGCTATTCCTATTAATCCAAAGAGCCCATAATGTAGACAAGAAAATAAGGTGGGGGTGATAATCATCTGAATCTTTCTTAATTAGGAAAGTGAACCATTGCCAAATCCATTATTGAATAGAACATACTTGTAAAACCCCAATGTTAATGCCAAGACTACACCCATTCCAAATATGTCTAGCCATCTGACAATCCCTAAATATATGCGCTATCCTCATCAGACAAACGGCAAAAACAACAACAATAATCCACTTGAATTTTTCTTCTAAGAAACTCCTTAACTGTCGGAAGTGCATCAGCGAATATTTTCCAGAGAAAGGTTCTCCATTTAGGGAAAATATTCACTCGCCAAATATCTCTCCACCAAGGCTCTCTTGTAGAAGCACCATTTCTTCTCAAACCGTTATCCACACGAACTCCAACTTCCTCACCCCTTCTTTGGTGAGCAACTTTATAACCACTTTTAACCGAATAAATACCATTATCATTGTCAGTCCAAAATAATGAATCCAAAACTCATGGGGGAGGAAGAGTAATAGCCATTATCCTGAGCATAGTGTTCTTGTTGAATAATCTATCAATAATAAGAGAATCCCACTCCATATTTTCATTCAAAAGGTTTGACACTGTTTTGGATTTCCTATCAAACCTATATTCAATAGGATGCTTAACATCGAATTCACATAGGGAATTCCCCTGAACCCAAGGCTGATTCCATAAAGGAATAGGCGATGGGTTACCAAGACGCCACCCTAGTTTAGACCTAAGCAGATTAAAGCCCCAACAAGTACCTCGACACCCCCAAGTGGCACCAGTGTTAGTGTAAAAAACATCTTCAAATATATTATGAGTCTTAATATTGTACCTGCCAATGAAGAACTTGCTAAACAGAAGATCCTTATCATTCACAATCCTCCAGGCATGTTTCGCAAGAAGGGCTTGGTTAAAGGCTAACACATCCTTGATACCTAGACCTCCCTTTTCTTTCGTCAGCGTAAGAACTTTCCAACTTTTTCAATGAATGGTACTTGATTTCTTCGGTCCCGCCCACCAAAACAACGCTATCAAAGAATTAATCTTCTTAGCTATACTTACCGGTATTTTAAATACTGATAGAACGAAAACAGCTAAGGAAGACAAAACTGAAGATATCATATCAAAGCTAATCTACCATCTGGGAAAAGATGGATGACATTCCACGAACTTAGACGTTCCTCAACTCTCGCAACTAGGAATCCGAAAATTTCCTTCTTGGTTTTCCCAAAAACTGTTGGAGATTCTAACATATGACTTACCTACAATATTCTAGGTGTTCCAACTCTCAACTTCCATCTTCCAATTCCAATGACTCTGACTCTCCAAGCTGGAATATTGTTTAAGGATACTCACTGCTCTACTGCTATGTCATTGCTTAGGTTTGTATCCTTGTCTGCCTTCTCATTATTGCATACGGAGTATAATATAATGGAAGAAAATTAATGTATGCTAAGTTGCTAATTAATCACCAATGACATATTTGTTTGATTGTGCTTAGTGTTAATGATAAAGATTAACGTAGATTACTCAAAGTAAAGTGCAGAAGCTTATCGATTTGAATGTTCATAGTAGTTAATAAGACACCAACCTTTTGCCCACTTGTTTTCTATTCAAGTTGCATAACCATTTAATTTAAGAGAGAACACTAATCAATCTAATATAACAAATGTTTATGATCTAAATTGATTTGACTTTAGCAAATCTCTATCCTTTTCATGTGATTACATTGTGGTGTAGTTGTGAGCATAATTTACGTACACTAATTAGGTCGATCATCACATACACTAATATTACATTAGGTCATCTGTTATAGTCTTCTACGGCTAAAAAAAGAGCAAGTTGCATTTCATAATTACTGTTAAATTCTTCTACATTAGGTCATCTGTTATATACGGAGTATAATATACATTGCGGAGGAGTTTTAGTCTTCTACAGCTAAAACATGAATGCCTTACAAATGTTTTCCTTTCCCAATGAATTTCGTCTTTCATTTGTAAGTTTTCAGGGATCAAGAAGCAATATTAATTTATTTGACTACGTACACCACTCCAGTGGAGAGAACTAGTAGATTATGTCTTTTACATAATCTAACACAATTGTACAAGTTCATGACATGCTGTATTGTTTTATTTGAAATCATATATTTGCTAATATGCGTTGTTATTCGATCAAAGACTTGCTCCTCTATCTAGCTCATCATTATCTATGGAGTTGTTTCTGGAGTTTGAACATAAGGCCAACTTTGATGCACTCTCCAGGTTTGCTTGATGGTTCAAGCATCAATAGTACTCCTTTGTTTAAAGTGAAGAGGCGTGGAAGTTAAAACACGTACTTGACTTAAGTAATCTATCTGAGCTCCAGCTTTAAACATCTAGTGACTTTATAACACGGATATAAATTGTACTCCTTCCCCGTCAAAGGTCTGCATTAGTTATTAGATCCATTCAAACATTAATAAGGAACTTGATTATTGCTTGAAGATGCTTGGGTTAGAAGTCCACAACCTGTCACACACTTTTCACAGGTAGACAAGACGAAAATTGTGTAACTTACTTTAATTTTTCAGAGTCTCTTGTAAATGCTCCTGATGTACATATTCATCTTAAGAACTTCAGTTCACTCTGATATGCCTAGTGCCATCCAAAAAATGGAAACCCCAGGACTTTAAGTCTTCGATGGTTACAGCCTATGTGTTGTGTGTCGTTGGCATCTGACATGATAAATTTCATACTCAATATATTAGAGAAAGGTGGTTAGTGTCCCATATTGATACATTAGAGAAATAACTTATTGGAAAGGTCCTATAAATTCCACCCTGGATATTTGTAATAAACCATCTTTGCGCTTGGGGCAATGACGCAGCTAGTGAGGTATTAACCGAGGCGCGTCAATTGCTGGTTGAAAACTATTTCCAAACCCCCTCTTCGGCCTAGGCTTGCCCTGGGCCGTCGAGAATTTCTGGAAGGGCTCCCTTTTCGGAGGGTAAAGCCCTACAATTCTTAGTAAAAAGTTTCCTATAGTTATTATAAATGTAACTAGTAAGCTGTCTTTGTACTAATTGTCAAGGTGTAAAAGTGGCTCATTTGTTCCATGATGAGATTTATGATTTGATTGTGTTTTAGAAAGTATATAATCATTCTTGGGCTTCCCTTTTTATATTGCTTTGTCTCAAAGGACTCAACTTGGGGGAAACAGGTCTAAATAGCCATATTTGATAACTTTGCAAACAAAAAGACCAGATTCTAGCTACTATGTTTTAGCTCTATCATATGTTGTGGAAATGGAGTATATTCTGGTGCCAATCTTTATGATTCTTGTCCAGTGAACAACAAAATAGTTCTGGTAAAAATTGTCAAGCCTGCCTTAGCTTGTTTGCTGGTTTCAACATCTTCTTATGTATCCAACTAAAAATTAAAATTAATAAAAGTCTTTTGCGTATCAAATTCTTCAATGTATATGAATATTTCATCAAGACGACCTATCTAGTAATAATAAGTAGTCAAGTACACCTTATATATAGTGTTTAATTTGATTCTGGTAGCACTCTTGCAGTATCAAGCAAAATGCGCTCCTCAATGACGATACAAAACTCTGCAGAGTTCAGGAAGATGAATAATTCGTTGTATATGGTTGTCATAGTCTCTAGTAAAATTTACTTGATATTCATATTCAACTTCTGTGGATAATTTTTGTACACACTCTACAGAAATATGTATTGCCATTCAAAAATCGTCAGCCACGAAACTTGTGCTCTTGGTCACTGCTGTGAGGAGTAGCCTTTGATAGGCAATCTATGTTACTAGCTTATTGGTAGCAAGGATCAGTTGAGCTTGATGAAAGAGTTATGCGTTTGTGATTATCTAATCATATGAGCCAAAATCCATAGCATCTCAGATCTAAAGGTTGGATCATGGATGTCAGTACTTCCTTTTGCCTGTTGGTGTACATTTTTGAGTAATATGCAAACTAATTAGTCCAATAATAGTGCCCTAAGTATGTGATGAAATCGCGCATAGACTTGAACTTGCTGGTCACTGTTCTTCCCTATCAGCCATATATCCTTTCTATTAAATAAATCAGCAGTGCCAGTAGATTGGTAGTTTTACTTGCATTCTATGCAGGTTACCAAAACCATCATTAGAAGTTCAAGCAATTATGTGAAGGGTATGACCAGAAATCCATATTATTCGCAATGGTGGCAGTATCCACATCTACATTCATATATTTTTGAGTTTCAAATCTGCGGATATAGATACTGTATCCAGTTTATTTGATGAAACCAAGAATGAGAGAGGGCTTTGATATGTAAGGCCTCTTGATAGGCGTTGGTGCTCAGATATACCAATCTTCCAACTTGCCAGTCTAAGGCTAAAATGAAGACCAGTCCCACATTCGATAAGAACAGTAGTAAGCTAGACTTAGTTTATAAATTCCAGCCACTTCGGTTTCGCAACTCACGCAGCCCATGCAGTGAGCACAAAGCGAACTATTCTTTCGCCTTTTACTAAAAAACTAGGTAGCAACCCGTGCTTCGCACGGTTATGTAGTATATTCTCTATAATATTTTTATATTAATATTTTGTAGTAGTACAGTTTAGTCGTAAAACTGTTGCTTATTGAATGACTTATGACACCTGACATTCTAACTATAGGGTGTCTAAATACCACATGTTCAACTACATGGTGTCTGACCCTCTAAAATTACTCTGTATAATTTTATTTAACTATAGTGAGTATACTCTATAGGGTGTCTACATACCTCATGTCCAACTACACGGTGTTTGACCCTCTAAAACTACTTTGTATAATTTTATTAAACTATAGTGAGTATACTCCATAAGGTGTCTACATACCACATGTCCAACTACACGGTATTTGACCCTCTAAAATTACTCTGTA
>CAAKMY010038248.1:0-13321 GCA_901111285.1 Corrigiola litoralis
TTCTTGTTTTTCTAGATTTAAGAGGCTTTTTTGTTTCACCTATATAGGTTGCAAATCTGCATTCTTTCCCAAAGGAGTTCTGCTTTCCCGAGCATATAAGCCTTAGGCAACGGTATGTAATGAACATCTTCTCCTTTATGTTACTGAAGTAAGCTATGAGGCACAGAAATGGGTACGGATACGGGAAATTCTCATAAAAGGCAGATATGGCGATACAGGAATTAAGATATAAAAAATTATTTTTTTATCATTTTGGTAATCCTTAAGTAAAAAAATTAAAGTTTTTTTTGTATATTACCTGAAGGAAAAGTCTCTTTAGCTGAGTAAAGGGCTCTTTATATTTTAATTGAGTATAAACATCTCTAAAAATAGAACCACAATCCCATAAGTAATTGGCAGCTGGCGCGCTTTCTTTCTTAATGAAAAAAAAAACTTGTATTAGGGGCTACTAAGGCTAGAGAGTACGATAGTTTGGGGTTCAAAACATGACATGATGAACCTTCCCATGGCGCAAGCATCAGATGCAGAGCTCTGACAGTAATCATGTCGAAGTTGTGATACAAAGTCTTTTTCCGGTTCCCCAGCAATCTGCTGGAATATGCATCTTAGAATTTCTTTTCATTTCATCTTTTCTATGGGTGTTTGTTGGGGCTGAAATGCGAGCAGTGGTGCGTACTGTATTGGATCCGCCTACAATCCACAAAGTGCTCTGCAACGCGTTGTGGAAAGTACGAAACGCCATGTCGTGTCCCGAACTGTCTCGGGAGCATTTTACACTTGTAACTTGGGCGCTTCCGTTTCTGAAATGTTTTGGAATGGCGAAATGTGGGTTAGCCATTTTCGTGCTTCAGGAAGTAAGCATAGGATATAGGGATTTACATTGACTGAACAGATGGGGGTTATCCCTCCTAGAAAGATTTTCACTAGTTCGGAGTAATAATGCCATCAAGGGTATCGTTTTTCCCAAATATTACATTTCGAATCTTATTTTACTGTGACATCCTCTTTTGTAAATGTGTCAGATTGGCCCCAACCTTTCCTGGGGTGGGATCCATACTGGTTGGTCATTGTTGTCGTTGTTGTTGTGGCAGAGTGGTGTTTCTAATGGATGGAGTTCGTCCCTCTGTTGTGATTGATTTTGGTCTAAGAATTCTCACTAAATATTCTCTTAAACACTCATCAATCTTACTCATCTTTTTCTACATATATAAATAGGGTGTTCCTCATCTTTACTTGGTATTAGGAGACAAAATTGGGTCAGAGAATGTATGGAAGGTTCCATCCATCTAACTTGTCTTTCATAATGTAACATATTGACTGTCAAGCTAGGACTCAAGGTGAAAATGTTTGGTATTGGTAATACGTAATTAACGTCCAGAGGTGATACTTTTTACGATTCACAGTTGTCCTAACTAAATCTGACTGACAATTCTGCTGTGTTTCTCTGCAGATATGCATTGCTTGGGAACAGTTTAAGCATAGCAGTGGTTGCTCCCTTGCTCAAATACCTGTTTGCTGAGCCAGCTTGATGAGCAGCTCTGCTAGAACCAAGCCAATGATCGGAACCAGCTTTTCCTTTTCCAGTCCTTGGAGTCTTGGATAATGATGTTAGATGATTCTGCTATACTCATTTTAACATGACAGTCTGAAGGTGCAGACGGAAGATGCTACACTGAATAATTCAGAGATTTCATCCTCAATCATTAAGCACCGAAATGCCTCTGCATGGCATTTTTCCCTCACTGATTTTTACATATTCGACCCTGTCTAGATGTGAGACTGTGCAGGTGGTTGTAATGCCTTTGTAATAGTAACCATGTAATCCAGTTTTGTTGTTCTCGTTCAATAGAACTCAAGGGTTGTTATGCCCCCCATTTATTATTACCATGTACAAGGGATTGAATGCATGATCTTAACATGCTGGAAAACTAGCTTTAGAAATTTGGATATAGTTATGGTTCATAAATATTTGAGCAAATTAAACCAAGAGTTTTTCTTCTTTACTAAATTGAACCGGGTTTTCTACCTATATAAGTTGATTACAAAATAAAACCAACGCTAATTGTCCTTTTCTCATCATTATTTTTCATACTTTATCTTTAACACATAATAGAAAGAATAGAGCCAACATAATAGCAAGATGTCCAATTAATTTAAAATAATAGAAAAACCAGTCGGCTTAATGACGATAAATATCAACGATTTCCATCTAAACAATTAAAAGTTGTATTAACATAAATTAAACTAAAAGCAATAAAAACAGAGGTAGAAAGTAACTATTAACATTTACGAAAGTCAATATACACAGAACCAACATTTATAACTCCATTGACAACAAAAAACACACTATAAACTGCCTACTTGCTACAAAGGTACAACAATGGCTAGCGAACAAGACTTGACTCCAGTTTAACTAAAAAATAAACTGCCTACTTACTACAAAGGTGCAGCAATGGCTAACGAACAAGACTCGATCGACTCCACTTTAAAATAACAATGAAGAAAGCCGTAAACTACGACCCAAGAACTGCAATGCTCTTCAACCTTCTTAACTTTGCCAGATGTTCATCGGTTGATACGCACAGCTTCATACGGAGGTTTGTTAGTGACTCTTCTAGTTTCCAAGTTAGAGGGCGGCCTAAAGCATGCAAGTTTTGCAGAGCGGAATGATACCTAGCTAGGTCTAACTCATGCTGCCTTGAGGACTCTTCCGAATCTTCTTCTTGATGATCTCCTAGCAAACTAGATGAATCAGCATCACTAGAAAGTAGGGACTTGTTGGCGTGCGCTGAAGAACGGCTATCGGCATCGTCATTGACGCTGCAACTAGCAACAGATGATCTACCACTACTCACAGAATCAGCGGGTTGGAATTGAGATGGAACAGTATCATGCATGTTTATAACTTGACGACCCATGGTTTCTCTAGGGCAAACAGTGGAAGAATGTGCGTCGGCAGCGTCGCTGTGGATAACACCACCTTTAGAGATATCGATCCTCCCAGAATTGCACGAGTTGATCCCGGACAAACCCCTCGAACTGCAGGAACTGATCTCGGAGGAACCCTCGGAACTGTTGCTGCATTGGTTCATCTCGGCTCGAAGAGCAGCATTGCGTCGCGCAATGAAGGTGCCCAACATTGCCATCCTCGCTCTTTCTTAAGAAGCTTAGATGATGGCCTGGTGATCAAACGAGTTGAAGTGATGGTGATCAAACGCGGGTTGGGGTAAGGGGGTGGAGGCTGATGAGTATACGTGATACGCAAGAATCAATGTTCTTGATTTGAGGCAATTCAAGTATCGGCTGGTGATGAAACGTGGGTTGGTGTATTATGAGCTTAGGGGAATTGAAGGGGAGCTGGGCACATATATATAGGGAGTCGGTCATAGAGTCATAGGCTAAGCTATATTCTGGAGTATGTACGTATCCTCCGAGTTCGGGACTTGTTTTTATTACCATAATTCCACTTCTATGTTATCCTATTCCTCCAAGTTTGCTTTATTTTTCTCTCTTGCCGTGACCTGCATTGACTCTTTTTATTGTGAAATTGAGTAATTGTACGTCTCCATCTTTTCCTATCACTTTGGGATTGTTTTATTACCATAATTTTACTTCTCTTATGTTATCTTATATTCTTATCTATGTGAACTTTTCTTGTTTTCTATTAGCTTTGTTAAGTTTTTTATATTTTAGTTTTTATTAACTTTTATTTTTTTCTTAATTTTTAAAACTTTTTTTTAATAGCTTAATTTTTTTTAACTTTATGATTTGTACTTCTTTTTTATAATCTTTTATTTTTCAGAAGATAAGTAAAAATAAGGTGATGAGTAATCGGTAGAACATATCTTTTTCTAATTAATTTGATTAGGTCCAAACGTACCCAACTAATATGGATCAACCCAAACTTAACTAGCTGAATTCAAGAATTTACTAACATTTTTCGAAAATTATTTATGAAATATTAGTAAAAATATTTTCTTGACAAAATATTACTCCGTATAAATATGAGGTATTAAATCATTTCGTCAATAAGAAGGAAATTGTTAACTTTGATCACGAAAGTCATTCATAGGCTAACATGTCCAAAACACTTCATGGTAGATTTGTAGATATAAACATGTTAAAGCTTCTAAATATTAATATTTTAAGTACTTTTTTATGTTTCTTTCTTGATCTCATTGTAAAAACATGAGGCAAATCAAGTCATCGACAAAAAAGTTGAAAAGCCATAAAATTTAGAGTCAAACTTGTATAGTTCGATCAACAACTCAAATTACTTAAGTCTAAACCAACACGAGTTGAAGTTCAAAATGAACTTATGCATATCTTACTAGATTAATTTTATATGCCCGAGTTCAAATACAATGACTAGCTTAGTTCACCAACTTACCTATCATTAACAACATGATGTGCTTCAATTTAACCTTCCATGGCGTTCAAAGATGTAACTACTCTAAGACTAGCAAATATCATTTAGCTGAAAGGTAAAATCACTAATATTATCGACCTCTAAACTCAAATAGTTATCACCCCCTAATACCAAGAAAATTCTTATCGTAGTAATGGGCAATTGTATGAAACGACAACGACTCATATTGTACTATCTTGTCTATAAGTCGCGCACCAATTGAAACTCATGTACATCGTTATCATTTATTCTTCTATATATATCTTAAAAAATTTAAAAGCTTCGATTAATGAGATTTTGGACTAGTTAATTAATAAGCATGAGGTATTATGACACAAGTACACAACACTTTAACTTAGGTCTTCACATAAGTTATGTTTAGGAAATGATGTTATGTTATATCTAGCAGCTATATATGTAAGAAAACAATTAGCTCAATGATTAGAGTTTTTTTACTCTAATAATGAAGTTAGGAGTTCGATTCTTATCAGCGATTTTGTGCGCACATCTTAGAAACAAATTAAAAAAAAAAAAGCAACTATGATAATTAAGCATGACGTAACGTATTAGGACACGACACTACAACTTTTGTTTCAAGTGGTTAGAATTATCTTATCCCAATCACGAGATTGGTGGTTCGATTGTTATCCACGACTTTGTGCGCTCATTTTAGACCGAAGAAAAAAAGACCAGTATTTGTTCTAGTCCTGACACACAATAATACTTCTCCCACGTCCATGTAATCCAGCAAACCAAAATTCATTAATTAATCAAAAAATCAATTAAATGAATTGACACAAAAAAAAGACACCCATCATCCCTCTCTCTCCACCGCATCGCCGCCACAGCCACCGCCCACCGCCCACTCTCCTCTTACCGCCGCCGTCATGTCCTTTCGTCCACCGGTAACAACCACCACTGCTGCCGCTTCTCCTTTCACTTTTTCTCTCTCCTCTAACTAACTCTCTCTATATCTTTGCAGGTTCGCAGCGGCTGCCGGAGTTACTCCGACCGCCCTTTCTCCGGCGACACCAACAACAATTGTAATTATAATAACTATAGTAATAATAATTATAATAACAGTAATTATGCTCAAAATGTCAATCATGGATTATATAGCACTAATTATGCTCAAAAAGACAATCCTGGATTAAATAGCAGTAATTTAGCTATAGCAATAGGACTAGTGATTCTATGAATAATGTTAGAGGTGGTGGTGGGGGTAAGGGTGATTATAGGGTGGTACCACCGCCACCTTATCAACTGCGTGAGCAGAATCAACATGGTAGAGGTCAGCGACAAAGGCGGGCGGACTTTCGGGGTTGGGAGTATGATAAGAATCCCCTGCCGTCTAGCCCCGGTATATCACCTTTTAGTAATTTTGTTATTGTTTTTTGGTTGATGCTTTTAGTTTTGTTGTGAAAGGATGGCGAAATTTGTGGTCATTGTAGTGGAATTGTGCTCATATTAACTAGTTTAGTTGAACTAGTTTAGTTACTAATTAGTTCAGCTGAATTTAAGGTTATAGTTGTGGAACATTGCTCATATTAACTAGTTTAGCTATTAAAGTTTACGCTTTTTCGGCCAATGATTATAGTAGTGGAACTTTGGTATTTCTCCCTTGATTGTAAATTTTACTGTTGGTTTTGCTTATTTTTTTTTTTGTGAGAAATGGTGAAACTTGTGAGTATGTTAGTAGAACTGTGCTCATCTCAACTAGCTTAGCCAGTAAAGTTATAGGAAGTTCGCGTTCGGAACCATATGTGCACCAAAGAATTGTGTTATATGTCCCCAACTGCAAGGGCTTTAGAAATTGTTAATGAAATACTCTAGCTTTATAAACTAAGGGTTGTTATGCTCCCCATTTATTATACCATGTACAAGGCCGAGATTGAATGCATGGTTTAATGTGTTGGAAAACTAGATTTATAGATTCAAATATAATTATGGTTAGGGTTAAATCTTTGACTTGGGTGTCAGGCAAAGATCATTTACTTGAAGCTCTTATCTTATTAATTTTCCTTGTCAAAACTTCTCCAGAGCCCGTATTAGCAAACATGTAAATGTGCATATGAAACCATCTTTTCAATGAGAAGTACTAATTAACAACCAACCAAGAAATAGTCTAAACTCTAAATCCTCTAGGTTTTTCTGCAATGGCCTCGTGATGAACGTTAGGACACTACGATGCTTGTAGCTGTTAAAAGTTCATATCTGAGCTAGTTGTTAGTTTTCGTATGCAATCTTACATGGGCTCCTATGCAATTGCAGAGGTGGATCAAGAATTTAAAATAGGGATAGTTTATGATGGGGGTAGCCTATATTTTCTACTATTTTCTATATTTTTTTTTTACCAAATTTTAAAAAATTTAGGGTGCGCTACCCTTCACTACTTTGAGGATCAACCCTTGCTCATATGTAAGCTAGTTGTTTCATATGAGAAGATGGAAATGACACTTTACATGTAAGTTAGGTACGCTATTCATCCCTTTGTTGATCAGTTTTAGTAGAGAACCTTACATATGCGTATAAGTCGCACCTGTGCTTACACTTCTCCATAAACATAAACACTTTTATGAGATGGTATTTTCTGGTCTATAAATCATTTTCAATGATGGTTGTGTCTCGTTCGCGACTAGATTCGCACGAGGGAAAAGTTGTCCTTTTGACTGATTCATCGACGTGCTATTAATATCGTTAGTAGTCTCGAAGAGTTAAAGTATGCAATAGACTTGGGAGTCAAGCACCAATACTTTTGATAATGTTCTTAGCTCGCGTCTTGTTGGATTATGTTTGTTGGGTCTCCTTGAATGTTGTCACACCATGAAGCTTTTTTTCTTTTGGCCTGAGGCTCGTCTTTGTATACGGAGTCACTTAAAAGAAAAAAAAAATTGAGAATGACATTTATAATGGAGAATGGTAATAAACGAGAATAAGAGTCCACCAAAAACAAAATGAAAATAATAGTTGCAATATCTTTTCGTGTTAGAAAAAAAAGAACACAAATATTTGTCTACACTATCTTTTCGTGTTAGTTCAAGCGGACAAAAATGACCCGATATAATTCATGAACTCACATTGAAAAAAGAAAACATTACTTAAATTTTTGTTTATATAATAAAAATTATTAACAATGACTTAATTTTTGTTTCTATAATAAAAATTACTACTAGCGATTCACTCAACCCGAAATCGATTAAACTAAAAAGCAACTTAACCTGCAACGACTCAAACTCGACCCGACAAAATTACACAACATAATACTATTCAAACCCTTCCTACCCAAAGGAAGGTGATACACACCCACCAGGTGGGTGCCAATTTCATGCCCACCTTCTCACATAACTTTTAGTTTTAAAAAACAAAAAGGAAAATTGGAAATTATTTGTGAGAGGGTGGGTACCAAAGTGGTAACCACCCGGTGGGTTAATATGATTTTCCATACCCAAACGATACAACATAATACGATCTGGACCCAAACCCAAACCCAAACTTAACAATACAACATGATACGATCCGAACCAAAATCCAAACTTAACTATACAACATAATACGATCCGAACCCGAGTCCAAACTTATCGATACAACATAATATGATCCAAACCCAAACCCAAACTCAACTATGAGACCCGAAATAACTCGATCCGATCCGCCCGATTACCAACTCTAAATTTTTATACCAAAAGAGATAAAAAAGAAACTCATTAATTTGCTGCCTAAAACCCCAAAACCAAAATAAAAAATCCCTAATTTTTCAAAACCCTAAATTTTTTTCTTTCAATTAACAATTTGTGACAAACAAATTCATGAATTCGCAGCTCAATTAACCTGATAATTCCATTTAATTTCTCTCCCAAGGTATATTTTACTGTGAATTTCAATTTCAATTCGTAATTTGTTAGCCCTATTTTGTAGTATAATTGTTAATTTAGAGAACATAGAACCATGAATTTCGAGGACCAGGAAATGGAGAAGTTTGGGATGGAGAATGATTTTGAAGGGGGGCAGTATATAGGAAATGAATTTTATTATAGAAAGAGGAAGGAAAAGTCGGTGCAAAGTAAGGATGATGTGTTGTATGGTGTGTTTGCAAGTGGGAGTTCGGATGATGATGATTATGATGGTGATGGGAGGAAGAGGAAGAAGAAGAAGGGGGGTTTGATTAAAAAAGCCGATTATTCGAAACCCGTTAATTTTATTTCTACTGGTGTTGTTGCCCCTAGTGAGGATTTGGACCGTGTCGAGGAGGGTGAGAAGGATGAGGGGGTGGGGGAGGATGAGGGGTTTAGACCCGGCCTTGGGGTGGGGGCGGGGGTTGGGTTAGGATTTGGTTCGAAAGGGTTAGGAAGTGGGGGTGGGGGGGGGTCGAGGAAGTTGGGGAGCGGCGTACGGGAGGAGAGGGAGGAGGATGAGGATGCGGCGTTTTTGCCTTCGGCATTTGGGAAGACGATTAAGGAAGGGGCAGAGAAGCGGATGAGGGAGAAGGCGAAGTTGGGTGGGGTGAGTGGGAGTGGGAGTGGGAAGACGGGTGGGGGAAAGAGAGGAGTGGATGTGGCGGGGAGTAGTGGGGTGGGGGAATTCGAGAGGCATACTAAAGGGATTGGGTTTAAGTTGTTGTCGCAGATGGGGTATAAGGGTGGTGGGTTAGGGAAGGATGCGCAAGGTATCGTTACTCCTATTGAAGCAAAGCTGAGGCCGAAGGGTATGGGGGTGGGTTTTGGTGATAACCCGGAGAGAAAGAACCCGCCAATTGCGGTGGGGGTGCCCCAGCAGCTTCAAGCAGAGGAGAAGTCGGTTTTGGTGAAGAAGCAGGAAAAGCTTTGGAAGAAAAATCCTCGTAATCTTCCTAAGAAGAAAGAACATGTTATTACGCCAGATGAGTTACTAGCTATGAAGGCAGAGGCAGAAGGGCCAGAGTTGGTCCTCCAGAAGGTAGTGGACATGAGGGGGCCTCAGGTTCGGGTGTTGACGAATCTGGAAAATCTGAATGCTGAGGAGAAGGCTAGGGAAAGTGATGTACCCATGCCAGAGCTGCAGCACAACATCAGATTGCTAGTGGATATGACCGAGCTTGACGTTCAGAAGATAGATAGGGATTTGAGGAATGAGAGAGAGACTGTGGTTGCTTTACAGAAGGAAAAGGAAATGCTCCAGAAGAAGGCAGCACGGGAGGAGAAGCAGATTGACAGTATGGAAGTAATATTGCGAGTTTTGGACAGTATCGAAGAGGAGCATATGTCGGGGAGATTGACATTGGAATCACTTGCAAAGTCTCTGGGAGACCTGCGGAGGAGGTTTCCTGAGGAGTACAAGCTCTGTAATTTGTCTTGCATTGCCTGTTCGTATGCACTTCCTCTGTTGATTAGAGTGTTCCAAGGATGGGATCCTCTCCAGAACCCATCACATGGTATGGATGTGATAGCTCTGTGGAAGACTTTGTTGCAAGAAGCGGAACAACATGATATATTTGAGGATGCATCATCTCCTTACTCTCAGTTGGTGACCGAGGTTGTGTTTCCTGCAGTCAGAATAGCCGGTATAAATACATGGCAGGCTAGAGATCCAGAACCTATGCTTCGATTTGTGGAATTATGGGAGAAGTTGCTACCTTCTTCAGTTCTTCAATCACTACTTGATATGATTGTGATGCCAAAGTTGTCTGAAGCTGTGAATTATTGGGAGCCTTGTAAAGAGACCATCCCAATTCATGTGTGGGTTCATCCATGGCTTCCTTTGCTTGGACAAAAGCTGGAATGTCTCTATGAGACTATACGTATGAGATTGGGTGAAGCTCTGACATATTGGAACCCGAGTGACGGATCGGCATACACCATTCTGTCACCATGGAAGACAGTATTTGATGCTGCGAGTTGGGAAAAGCTTATTGTCCGGTGCATTCTTCCGAAGTTGATATATGCCATGCAGGAATTTCAAGTAGATCCTCGGAATCAGAAACTCGATCAATTTTCTTGGGTCATGGCTTGGGCTTCAGCAGTGCCCATTCATCACATGGTTAGCTTGTTGGAGATCCACTTCTTCAGCAAATGGCAACAAGTTCTATACCGTTGGCTGTGTTCAAGCCCAAACTTTGAGGAGGTTATGCAATGGTATCTTGGATGGAAAGAGCTTATCCCGGCTGAACTTTTGGCTAATGAGCGTGTTCGGCACCAGCTCAATGTTGGCCTAGACATGATGAACCGAGCTGTGGAAGGTCTGGAGGTGGTGCAACCTGGTGTAAAGGAAAACATTAGCTATCTGAGAGCGCGTGAACAGAGACAGTTTGAGGCGCAGATGAAAGCTGCCCAACAGCAAAGTGCTGCTGCAGATAGTGTGCCTGAGATGAGCTTGAAAGAAGTTATGGAGGCCTATGCACAGCAGCATGGATTGCTATTTACACCTAAACCTGGAAGATTGCACAATCATCACCAAGTATACGGCTTTGGTAATGTGAGCGTCATTGTGGATTCCTTAAACCAGAAGGTCTTTGCGCAAGTCCAAGGAGAGTGGTCTTTAGTTTCTCTGGAACAACTTCTACAGATGCATAATATTTCTGGTTCCAGACGGCGTTGATATAACTGGTAGGTCGGTATGCCCATTTTTTTTTATATTTTTTAGATTCCTAAGATGCTTTTGATCCTATAATGATTGAACTTAATCTTGGACAAAAAGAGTAGACAGGCTTCTAATGAACTCTTTGTATGTTGGTTTTTCTTTTATTTTCTTTGTTTAATGTTTACTCATCGGTCCATTCTATTATTTGTATATTCTCTTGTTAGTGTGCTGGGAATATTTGAATTTGAAGTTTTGATTTTAGATTGCTCTATTCACATTAAAGTATCATTCCAGCGGTACTTTAGAGACTCCCACTTAGGGGAGGAAGTTGAAGAGGCTCTGACTTGTGCTATCAAGAGTTTTTTGTTTCATATTGTTGATAGAAAAGGCATTGACCTGTCTGTTCATGGCTGTAAAATTTATATTGTATATGTCTTGCATGTGATGTGAGTGGGGATTAGTTTTGCTTATGTCTGCAGATTATGCTTGGCTTAGCACTGCCATTCATTGCTGCGATATGTAAAATTCATGATTCCAAATTGGTTGGGCTTTTGTGGAGGATGGGTTACTTTAATACGTGGATAGTCCTTTTCTATATGGACAAATGTTCTTAGCCATTTTCTTGACAGCTTTGCTTGAGAGTCAGTAAGAGTTATGTAGCTGAATCTGTTCTGGACCGGTTATTGCCTTCTAGGAATCATACTGTGGGGTGGGTTCCTGACTTCCTGATTTCTGGTCTTCTTTTGATAGTAATGTTGTAGTAATTAGAAGAGGTGCCTTTTGTTGGAGCAGCTTTAAGGTACTTTTAATGTTCCGAAGACTGTTTGAGTGTTGAGGATGGGAAGTCTGCGTCTAAACTAGGGACGGGGATTTTAAGGACCCTCAACTGAGATTGGTGAGGGTGATGTGGTAGAGAATAAGGTCTTTCAAGAGAATTGTATTAACCTTAAATAAGAGACCACAAAGTAACCTCACCTTCCCTCTTTTCCCTTTCAAAGAATTAAATTCTCTTATTTAAGGTTACTATAGCAGAAAGTATTGTTGGTTTCTGGTGGATAGAGCTCAATTTGTTGAGAGAAACCTTTTTTGCTCTTGATCTACAATCTGAAGGGAGGAACCCAGTCCTTGACTCCTGTGTGAGTGCTAATTATAGTTTCCAATTCTTAGTGAGGATATTGTAGTTAACAAAACTAAACCTTACAGGTAGCAAATATGTTGGGAGTAAATCTGACCTTTTGGGTAGTCCTTCTGATTCATATACACTTTCTTTATTTTTTTTAATGACCATATGGTGAAGAATGTGTACAGAACTACAGCTAATGTACTTTGGATCCCATATTTTAGACGGATACAGTACTAAATCGTATGGATTTAAGTGTCAGTACTTTCTATGATGGCAGGCAGATGTTGATCAATAGGAGGGCTTCTATTTTTGGCTGAATTCAAAGTTTGGTTTGTATGATGAGCATGAAATACATATGGTTGTGGGTCGATTTTACAAAATTTATAACTTAGAGAGAATATGCAGCGGCGTAAAATGTTACAAGCACTCTATGGTTAATCCTGTATAATAAGTTGTTCGAAGTTGCATAGTTCTCAACTACCCCCCCCCCCCTCTTTCTCTGGCTGGTTGCTACAATCTGTTGATCTACTGTAATATTTTGCATCGATTGCTCAATTTTCTGGTTGCAGTTTATTGGGCTCTTACTCTGCAGAGGCTCTTTATCTAATTTTGTGAATATACTGAAGAATGGAACATAAACATAGAAGAAATCGCTAATAATAGCTGGAAAGCTACTGGAATCGCTCCAGCTTACTCAATTGATGATAGATAATGATCTTTCTGTTTGGACTCGATAGATGTATTGAATCATGCTAGTGCATTTGAGTAAATTAATTGCGTTTAAATTCGTGAGAATATGGCATTCAGTCAAGCTGCATAAGAATTCTTATCGTATTTCCATCTGGTCCAGTGTAACTCATGTATCATTTCTACAATAAGATGAACACCGGGACAATAATTGTGAATAGTCTTTCCGTGAATTGTGTTTCTGAGATTGCTCGCAGGGTATTTATTTCTGAAAACATCGATGGGAGCCTCTTGCCTCTACCTTAGATTCTAGAACACCGTTTATGGTCTACCTGAATCTTGAATACAATGGAAATTCATTGGGTCTGATTTTGTTGATAAGAGCTTGCCGATTAAGGGTTCAGATGTGAGTAAAGTTAGTAATGATAACGTGTTGTGCGTTTTCTTATCTTTTCTTTACCTCGCTTGGACGGGAGCCTCTTTGTGGGCAGTAGGGTATTATTGTTGTTATTTTTTTCTTTTTATTTTTTAAGGGGGGGGGGGGAGGGGGG
>CAAKMY010038249.1:0-19711 GCA_901111285.1 Corrigiola litoralis
TTCGAGGGGCGCGTGGGTGGGATGGCGGGGGGGGATTTTTCAGGGTGATGGTGAAAGTAGGAGAAAGAGGGTGATGAAGAGGGGGGTTAGGGAGGAGAGAGATGAAATGGTGGTTTGGGTCAAAAATAGGTTAGGATTTTAGGTTCGGGGTCAAATGGATCATTCTTGTAAAAAATGACTCAAAGTATGGATTATACTGGGATTACTCAAAGTTGGGATTATCAGTGGAAGACCGCCCAAAGTTCGGATTATTGGTGTTAATTTTTCCTAAATCTTAAGGTAGGCCAACTTTTGTAGCTGTAGCTTTATCAACTGCTCCTACGGGACATGTGGCACGAGGCTTGCAAATGGAGTCCTGAACTATGCTAATCAAATATAATCTACAAAAGCATATTCATGGGATTATCTGCTTTTGGTAATCTGGTATGGGATTGGTTTGATTTTGAAATTTAAATGATCAGCATATGCTAATTTTCTTTTGATACCCAAAGAAGTATGCATACAGAGTTGTTTGTCTACAAATTCTGACTTGAGTATTATTTTCTGCAGTTGTTTTGACTACACAAATGCATTGGCTGTGAGTACCTTCTTGTCCTCAAGGCTTTCGGAGAAAACTTTGTTTCTGCTTAAGTTCTTCATGAGTTTTACATTACAACAACTAAGCCATAGTCCCAAAATAGTTGGGCTTGGCTAACCATCATTTTTACGTTATGAGATTATGGTGGTTCTTTTCTGGTTCTGTCAATAAGAATATAAGATCACATTAAAAAAAAATTTTTAACTCTGTTGACTCCTTATTGAAGTGGTATTACAATGTATTACATATGATTCTAGGATATGGTGGTTGGGTACATGGGAGTTCCAAAGTATTCTGGAATTGGCATGACACAACACCCACAATATGTCACTGTTAGGTGAGTGAATCCTGTCTTTTCTTGTGCACAACTACATAAAATACATAGATATGTTTTTTTCATCAATGCTTCTTAGACATTATTGATTCTCTTTCTACCGCTTTTGTAATGGAAAATGTTTCTGGTTCTGGTATGTACTATGTAGTGGCGGATTGTGCTACTTTCTAAGTTGTATTTATTTGTTATTGCAGGAACGAACGTGGTAAGGAAATGTTGAGCCTAATTGAAAATCTCCTAGAGATAACTCCAACTATGAGCAGCGTACAGTCCAAACACTTTGAAGCTATTTTTGAAGACTGATGTATTGCGATTTTCTGAACAATTGGTGTCATGTTGCAAATTTTGTTTTCAGGGCAACAGACGTCCATTTGTTATGGAGACTGTCAAAGCAGATGATGCTGCCAAGTTAGGTATGTAATTTATCGACGGCCCAGATTCTTAAATAATCAGAGCCTTTATTGTAGATGGGAGAAGTGCATTAGTGCTAGTACCATGCATTGCTGCTGAAGTACACACATTTGATGAAGTCTTTACAGTTCGAAAATTCTTTGTCCATCAAAGATAGGCAAAATGATTTCATATAAATGGAAGGTCTGACCTCTGCAACTTTGCACCATTTCATTACCTTAGTTCCTAGGCACTGGCCTACGCCTGGACATGGGGAATTGGAAGTATGTGGTGTCAAGTTTACCCGTTCAAGTACAAACAGGCTCTTTGATCCGTGATCTTAAAGGGATCTGAATGACCTCCTACTAAGTCAAGGACAGTTTTAATGAAACAATTTAATTAGACCATTATTAATTCAAAAGTGGCGAAATTGTTTGTTCTATGCTCTTTCAACTTTGTTTAATATGGATGGATATTTGACCTTTAGGGCCTCCTTAAGGTTTGACATCTTTGCATGAAGAAATAGGTGACATCTAGGGATTAAAATTCTTACAAGTAACTAGGCTTTTAGCAGTTCAAGAGGTTGTAAGCATGTCGGTAGCACCTTTCGTTTGTAAAGAAATCGAAGCTCATGGACTCTGCTGTTTATTTTGCTCCTTTTGTTTTGCAGGACGAGGACCTTCTCAACCTGCTCCAAAGTTTGTAGGAAATCTGATTGCAGCAGTCCTTGATTTTGTAAGAATCCTTCTTCATAATATATGTTTTTCCTATTATTTCTTATAGTGCTTATACGGACTGAAGATGCCTTTCTTTTGTCTTAATACTTTCCATCACCCAGATTGGACCAAAAGGTTTGGAATTTGCTCGTTATTCTCTTGATTATCATACAATTCGAAACTACCTGTATGTAAATCGTGCTTGGGGGAAGCAAAGGTTAGTCCTCTCCATCGAGCCCTTTCCTTGACAGGGTTTATCTAACGTTGATACTCAAAAATTGCATTACATTCAGGGCTGATAGGCATATGCC
Source organism: Corrigiola litoralis (assembly GCA_901111285.1). Taxonomy (NCBI): domain Eukaryota; kingdom Viridiplantae; phylum Streptophyta; class Magnoliopsida; order Caryophyllales; family Caryophyllaceae; genus Corrigiola; species Corrigiola litoralis. Next base: position 2,329 of record CAAKMY010038249.1, read on the forward strand.
TTCATATGCAAGAAAACTTGTAGAGATGTACAATCGCACTGGTGAAATTGACAAGATGCTTTCCAGTGAAACAAGAAGAGATGGTCTTTCATGAAGCAGGCTACTACTGCTTGTCCAGAGATTGCATGTGAGTCCATTGCTTAGTTCCTTATAAGCTAATATACAGCGTGAAACATTTGTTCCTGACTTCTTTGAGCAAATAGATAATTAGTTTCTTCCTTGTTTGAATTGGTATTGTGCCCTCAATGGTCTATCTTGTTACCTTCATTTGTACATAAAATATTCGATTGTATGATTCATTTTTTTTTTCAAGTCCATTCTATATAAGCTGCCTTTGTGCCTTGGGTCAATCATGTTTAGTCTGTGTTTGTCTTCTGGTAAGGAAAGCAGATTGGAATATGTCTAAACTGACTGCGTTTAAGGTACAAAGTGTTTTTGACATCAAAGTTTTAGGTTCGGATCAAAAATGTGGTGAACTTGCTGATACATTATAGTGAAAACCTGCAAGTGCCGAAGCAGTGCATTCTGGTCATCAGAGGCAGAAGGAACACAAAAGGTTCCGTGTTGTACTGTAGGTCTCGACTCCTCGGTTAGATTTTCCACAATCCCGTTATTTCCTAGTTTACAAAATTTTTGATGTGTCAGTTGATGAACAATTCTATTGTATTTGCTTTGCTAAAACCTCCAAGAAAAAGAGCTCGACTGCAAATGTATCGAAGTTCATGGTAAATTCTAAGCTTTCCCGTAGTATGTTAAGACCTTTGTTTACAATTTATTCACTATAATATATATATACATCATTGTGGAGTATACCAATGGATAGAGCTGCAAGCACATGATAGGTCACCATACTGCTATATTAGAACAAATTCCGTTCAACACCTTATGAGTTTTAGCTCACTACACGTCTACACCTAAGAAAACCTGTGTCCAACGCGATGATTGAAGACACCTAAAACACCATAAACCTCAACGGGTCCATTTTGGGTTCTCTCCAAAAGAGTTGGACGAGTCCATCAAATTTGTTATGTCTTCTAACTCTTAAGGTTAAGATCTGAAGTACATCAGAGATGAATAGAGCTAACCAGCAAGTCTAGGAGGTAGGGTAATTGATCGGTGTCCTATGGGTTGTTTTTGTACAAGTTTTATTTTATGTGACTAGTCACTTACAGTGATCAAGTTGGTAAAATTCAAGCCTTAGTACACCTGCCACGAGCCTGAGACCCCTTGAACCCCCTGGGAATCATGCTGATAGCCAAGGTACTAATCCCGGAATGAAGATGCCACCTACAGGCTAGAGCCCATCCCTGCTGATTAGTTGATTAGCATAAAAACACCTTATAGGATTAACTGCTCAGATCCTTGGAAAGTCAGATCTAAATGGAATTAAGTGACAGCTAGTAAATATCCAGCTATTAACTAGTAAGTATCCAGAGCGTGCCAAAGATAACAGATGGGGGTTTCACATTTAGGACCAACCAAAAGTAAATCAGACCGCAATCCCCTGCTACAGAAGGTCGCAAAGGTAACGATAAGGATCTGTAGAATCTCGAAGACAATGGGGAATACCTTCAAAAATGGAGGTACATGATAACAATAACATAGTGAACCCACACTCAGCCACAATAACAACCACCACTAACAAACCAAGATATGGCAACTACGGTGTGCTAAGTAGTTCAACCTGTTATACTCTTATCTTTCGATAGCTAAGAAATATAAACAATGGAAATCTGATACACTATCATGAAGAAGGAAATTTAACATTCGGCTATGGAAAAACATTTCATAAAATTAGTTTAAACTACAAAAGTAAACAGCTTATGTTTATATCCAACCATATTCGTTACGTTTAAGTAGTAGTGAAACGTACTAAACAATGTTTAAATTAGAAGAGGAGCCTAAAGCCGAGTAAACAAAGCTACACTGAGGTTGTCTTAAATGAGATTTTTGTTTGATCGTGTCCCACTAAGGTTGTGTTCATGAAATTTGAAAATGTGGTAGAATTAGTTATAACTTGGTCCAAGATGTACGTAAGACAGGGGAATTAGAGGCCTACAGGAACATTGAGTCGATTAAAGGTAAAGACGACCACAAATTCTTGTATGAAACTGTGAAAAGTATTGGACAGTGACGTATCCTGGTATATAAAACCTGCTGCTGAGACCAGTGCAGGACATGACAGGTACAAAATTCATTGCTTATCATGTACTATTGCAGATTCACCATTAAAATCTATGACAAACTTTAAATGTGTCGTGGTGAAGGGATTTTGGCAGGGGGGACATAAGACTCTCTTTGAGTCTACAGCATGGGCTTCATGTGGCTTCCTTTATTTCTTTCTTAACCTTTCTGAAACCAGTCCAAGTTGGACTAGAGGTTTAAAAACGGTTAGATCAAAACCGTTATTTTTACTCCTATAAGCCTTTTACGGCAAGATGCGACAAAACATGGGATTCCTCTATTCTAGAAGTGATAAGTTGTGGTTGTGAATGGAATGACGTTGTTCAAGTAAATTTTAGTGGCTGACCTATGTATATTCCTTCCTAAGAAGTTCATAAATAGCTCATGCTTGATGGCTTTGACTGTCTAAAATTAAACTGGGAGCTTAAACTTTACACAAACCTTTATGTCAGGAATTCTAATCCTGAGATAAGTCCATTACATCTTGAGGCACATATCTTTTGGTTGTCCAGCCATACTGGTGACAAGATCCATAGTGAGTGTTATTTGTTGTCATTATGTTAAGTCAATGACTTAATTAGATTAAACATTATATAAGGATCACACTTATAATGCCAACCAGTATGCTCCTAATTCAATCAGATAACTGCGACATAATTTGTTGGTTTGAGGGTTCGTCTAGTTGGCGCTTCTCCCACCAAATAAATTATGAACTCATAATAAGATGGATGGTTAACATGCACTGTTGACTATATATGGAGGTGAAAAGCATTCTATTTCTAAAAACAACATGGCGAGGAACGATATATATAAAGTAAAGAGCAGGTAGGAACTCTGAATACTGCCTGACAAATAGAAGTTTCTGCACTTAGACCGTCCATAGATGAACGTTTAGTGGGCTCTGTAGCATGTGCACTGCAGTAGTAGAGACACCAGAGCCCTGAAGTTAATTTTCCACCTTAGGATTCCACCTTGGGACTAAAACAGTCACTGTATTGTGAAAGTAATAATGGACCCGTCTATACTTGCTGGGCCATATGTGGAGGTAGAAGTAGATGCCATCAGTTCATTGATTACCAAGTTAATGTTATGTAGTATGATTTAGCCACACAGTGAATGAAAGAGGTGATTGTTATTTTATTCTTTGGATAAGGTAAGGAAACTAAGTTGACCATGCGTTACCTCCTCGATCAAACACCACTGAAGAATTTTTATAACATGTGATGGAATTACAAGTTCAAGAACCGGGTAGTTATGTCTGTCTTGGGTGGTGGGCACAAAGCAAAGCCACTACAACTATAAGAAACTTTATACAGCTCTAGATGTAATATTCAGTTATTCTAATTATCTTAGTCAGTAGTACCCAATTATCTTTATTTTTCTTAATGATAAAAAATAAATCAAACTTGGTCTCTGAGCAGCTGAGGCTGAGCTAACCCAACTCGGCTTTTCGGATAAGCGAAGCTAGGTTAATGTCATCATGAACTTGGAAGTTCTGAATTGTGTTAAAAATAATTATGACTTTGATTTATATTATTACATTGTCACACCAAGATATTTCACACTGTAAAAGGGGGAAAAAAAATGTAAAAAGCCTCATCTTCCTCTATACAAAAAAGTGCCTTGATCTTTCTCCGATTAGGCACTTTCTTTCTTTTTCGGGGAGAGGGCTAATCTCTGAATTTTATGTTCCTATACGAAAATCTCTATGCAACCTGATTTCTGGTATATCTCACAAACTGATCTGCTGCCTAATCAGACAAAAACCCACCAAGGATAAAAAAGAGTAAAATATTTTGAACAAGTTTCATCTTTTGTTATCTTAAAACTGTGAAATGCATCTCCTATGGCAAGCAGCAGGAGGCCTTCTCTGCCTGGTTTCCTCTTTCCAGATTTTGCCAATGTCGTCTGCCACTCTAGTGGCATCTTCTGATGCTCCAGATAAGCCTCTTCTTGTGAAACCAGCTGCATATAACCCAGCATTTCCTTTCCAGCCATTTGGAAATGGAGCTTTTGGGAAACCATTCTTGGAAAAGAAGTCACTTTCCTGAAAACATAGAATCACTGACATAAGTATACTTGAACTTGTTTATCAAAATACAATATTAACTTCTAGAAAAGTCAAAGCACCAGACAACTATCCAACATCCTCCACTGGGAGGTATTTAAGTTTCCATAGACCAGGTGAATATTTAAATGTTTGACAAAGTGATGGAATTGTTTGTTTATTTTTCTCCCTAAGATCCAAACTCTAGTCAATTCTTCTTCACTTCTGTCTTTAATACTTGTATAGCAGATCTACTGTAGGATGCCAAAAAATTGTGGAAATATAAGTGAAAGTGAAAGTTTGGAACAAAAACAAACAGAAGTATCAGAAACTGTTCATTCCTGGGATAACTAACAGTCTAAGAACTACATGGTCGCCTAAAGTAGAAAGGTTAAGAAAAAAACATGTGAGGTTTGGGAGACAGAATCTTTTAGAATCTAAACTTCCTTAACTGTCAAAGAAATACCAGACAAGAGACACACATATTGATATATCATCACAAGTGGTTAAATATGAACTATAGTTTTTTTCTCACCTTTAGCCATGAGGGAACGTTGCTCCGGTATCCTGTGGCGAGAACAACGGAATCAACCTCAAGAATCTCTCCATTGACGAATGCAACTTTTCCCCTGCAAAATCTCTTGATTCCAGGGACAACCTTAATCTGTCCAGATTTGATTTTTCCAAACGTACCAAGGTCCAATACTGGGGTCTTTCCTTCAGTGTTCTTTAGCTCTAGTGGACCGACTTCTGGCCTCTTAAGACCATATTTCTCTGTGTTTCCCATTAGTAATCTTGCAGACATGAGCAGTATCTTGTCAACTATATGGAGTGGAAACCATTTCAACAGCCGCATTGCTACTTGAAATGTTGATTTCCCTAGAATATCTTTTGGCAAAACATGAACCTGCAAGTCACACCAACAAATTTTATGCAGTCAGCTAATGGTCACTATTTGAGCTCAGACATGGAAAATATCCTAGGACATGCATATTATTTTTCACTGATAATTAGAAACGTGACTTAGTATAATGCTTACCGAGCTTCGAACACATAGCAAGGGCTCAGCGTCGTAGTTGCAAAGATCCAGAGATACTTCCATGCCAGAATTTCCACATCCCACGACCAAAACTCGTTTGCCACGGTACTTTTCCCCTGATCTATAGTCACATGCATGGGTGATATCACCACCAAATTCATGGAACCCAAAGAACTTAGGAACCACTTTCTCAGCATTTTCTCCGGTGGCTACCACAATCCAACGGCATATGTACTCAACTTCCCGTTTATCAGGCTCATAGCCAGAAGTGGTTTTGATCCTCCAAAGACCACATGTCTCGTCATACTTGGCTGACTGCACTGACTCATTGAACTGTGGTTGTATGTCAAAGTGCTTTGCGTAGGATTCAAGGTAGCTTATGAACTGTTCCTTATTAGGATACTCAGGGTAGTCGTCAGGCATGGAAAATTTAGGGAGCGTGCAAAACTGCTTAGGCAAGTGAAGCTTAAGACGGTCATAGGTTTTGTTTTGCCATAAGGAGGCAATGCAGTTGGCTCGCTCAAGTACGATGAATGGCACGCCTTGCTCCTTGAGCCCGGCCGCCACAGCAAGGCCTGATGGGCCTGCACCAACAATGACGGGTCCATTCACCCATATGCATCGCCTTGCTAAGAATTCTTCGGGGTTTGCTGAGGCTGTCTTTGCTATGAATGCATTCATGATGAATGTTTCTCCTTTGAGTGTTAAGTAAGAGGGAATCAAACTTTAAGGTATAGTTCAGAGAGATGAGTAGAAGATTATCAAAAATGAGAGAGAGTGTGTGTATGTGTTGGAAGAGAGAGTTGAGAATGAGGTGTTGCTTGGTTGGAGAAATATGTGTAGGGAGAATGGGGGGTGGTAGGGGGTTTAAATAAGGGGGGTGGCCATGAAGAGAAGCATGAGAGTAGCATGTGAATTGGCTAGTCTTCGGGAACTTCACATAATTTTTATTAACATTTTATAATACGTAAAAATTCTGGTTTTCGTATATTATACATATATAGAAATTCTTGTTGAAATATTTTAGATGTATTATTGTCGTATGCGAATAGATCCCTGGATACACATTATATTGTTGTTGCATTTGCATGATTTTCTAGCATCTGCCATTAGAAGGTGCTTTCAATCATTCTTTGATTCATTTTAATCATTCATTATCATTACCTTTGGCTCCACCAAATCCTACATTTCTATTGTTCCTTGAGTAAATACTTAATTATTTGCGCTATTTGAGTGCCTAAAGGTTATGATCCTCAACGAAAGATATTATACAAAACCATTTCTAACGGAAAGATGGAGAAAAGGAAAGACTTTCGTGATGATAATCTCTACTAAAACAGTCATATTTTTGCTAGCATTCGTAGCTAGGTCATGAACCTTACTGATATCAATTCTGAACTCATAATATACTGAGTACAATGAAAAAACTAACGAAGCAAAAAGGAAGCTCATCAACATACGAACACTGTGTAAAAGAGGAAATAGTTTCGCTAATATGCTGTTATTTTGACATCTTTTATTAATTTGTGAATATGAGTAAATAATCTTATGAATGTTTAATCATTCTGAAAATCCGACCATAACAGACCCGAAAACTATGTATTTTGAACACAAATTTTCTTATTGAAACCCCTATACCCTGCTAGATTTTTTTTTTTTTTAGGTACACTGAAACAACATGAGAATGGGGCTATGAATATTAGAATTCAGGACAAGCCCTATACAAGTTAAGCTCTCAATCATTGGGCCAAACTTATTTCTCGATAAACCACTATAATAAGATAAATCAACCTGACTTGTATAGTGCATTTGTGCTAGGCCGGGGTCGAAAGTGCTGATAGCTCCTAGAAAGCAGGTGGTGGTAGCTGATAGAGGGGCACGTAGTATCAGCGCAATTGGTCTTATTTCATAAAAACTGTTGACATTACCCTCCCCCCTAATTGTGCTAGCCAGTTTTCGAAGTTAACCTCTGATTGAAAGAGGAAATTTGTAAGAATTTGGTTTTCAATTTTAATAGATCAAAATCTCTTGTACCAGAAAGTTAATGTGGAGTTATCAAGGAGTACGATTTCAGAAGCAGCTAGCTCTCATATATCAAAGCTCTTAAATCTTTCTAGATGAACACAAACATATCTGTAGAAGACTAATGCCCTTCAATTTGCAGATATTTTAAAGTTACTTTATTTTCTTATTGCGTTGATTTGATAGTATACCATCGATGAAGATATGGAGATTCTTAGATTCTAATTATGTTAATGTGATGCTAATGTTACAGACTAATAGTGCAGTCAAGCTAATTATGGTCGCATATTAGTTTGCTAACTCGAAGGCAAAGCCCGAAAGTTGAGTGGCTTTCATTTGGATCTAAGATGGACAGGCGTATCACGTATGAACATGTTAAGCTACATTTAATGTTCATGTCCCTTTTACCCTTTGCCTTGTTTTAGCATTATGATTTGCTTCCTTAGAATAAGTGTAACTTAAGGTTGCCTTAATAGCTTCCTGTGCAATTAGCCATGAGTTATTTAAACTAGCTTGCATAGGAAAATACTACAAACCTCTTTTTTCTCTAAATACACTTATACACCCATATTGCTATCTGTCCATATCTATCTAGATGGAACAAACATATAGCATATGCCTTGTTCGGTAGGACTTATTAAAGCTAAATTTTATAAACTTATCTTATTTTTTCTAAAATTTATTTGAACGCAATTTATTAGAACTGAACTTATCTAAACTGGATTTATTTTTTGTGAACTTATATGAACTGATTATTGGAACTGGACTTATCTAAATTGAACTTATTAGAACTGAACATGTGTTATTAGAACTTATTAAAGAACATATTATATTTGATATCTAATTAAATAGAAAAAATATAGTACATATATTAGAAGAATTTAAGTTATAAAGTGAGTTAAATTGAACTTTAATGAAATAGACGAACATGTTCTTCTCGCCTAATTTTACTTATCTTATCTCCCTTCATAAAAAAATCTTATCTCATCTTACCTTTTCTATTTTTTCCTAATTATTTCTATAAAAAAAAAGTTATTAACTTTTTGAATTATAATTATTTTTTCTTTACTTTTCTTATCTTCCTGAAAATAAGTTATAATAAGGTGAGGAGAACAGGGTCCTAAACTAGTGAGCTCAACTAAACTAGTAAGTTGAAATGAACAAAACAAGTGACTTGAACTAAAATGGTCAACTTTGATAACTATTTCGAGGTATTAAGACCCTCGTTTGAATATTTGATTTTTCCAGATTTATAGTAGAACTAGAATGAGAGAACTAGTCATCTTATTAAGGTAAGTGAATATTTTAAATACCCTTGTATGTGATTAAATGACTTTTGTGTTTTAAGTTTGAGCATGTTAGGTGTTTTTGAACTATAACCCATGTTTTATCGTTGTGAGAATTATATAACTGTTTGTGAACTAAAACATGGAATTCTTTAGGGATTGTTGTGTTTCGAATGAGGCCCGTTGCCTAACTTTATCCTTATTATATGTTTGTGAACTTATGAACTAGTAAACTTATATCGTACCGAACTTCAAATCTAGTTTGGCCATTATAGTTTCCTCTAGAGTAAGAAACATTGAGTTAGGGTGAGGCCGTCGATTCTCTCCCGCCTAAATAGTATTCCTCGCTGTAGACACCGTAATTTGTCTATATCAAATCCGATGATGAAAGTCTTTCGTACTCGCGTAGTCTGTATCATAGGTAGATGAAATGTTAGCAAGGAGTGAGCTCGGAACTCGAGACGTGTCTCAAATGACGGGAAAAGGTTTATTACTCGTGTTAAAGTTGTGTTAGCACGGGCCGATTTAGTTAGACTTGATGCTTTGGGTCGATCCTAAGCAATTAAAAGAGTGATTAAGCCTTGTTAGATGGATAATGAGGCTTAGGCCCGCTTCCCTAGGTCTTTACATGGAGTAGAACGGATTAGGATTAAAAGAAAAGGAGAATTGGTTGGCGGCAATTAGAAAAAGGTCCGACCAGACACTATAGGGGGTCTGACGGTCGGACAAAGCATCTGTACGACCGGATAGAGGAATAGTCCGACGTAAAAGTGGTTTTAATAAGCCAGGGTCCGACCAGACAAAGCATCTATCACCGGACAGAGGGGTATGTCCGACTAGACACCTGGCATGTCCGGTTAGGAGGACATGAAGGTTTGTTTTGTTATTTTCTTTCTTCTTTCTTCCCATCCGACCTATAACTAGGTTTTGCACATTTTCCCTCCCCTATATAAAGGGAGGGACGGTTTGACCTAAAAGGAGGACTTTTAACATCATTTTTTACCTTATTCTACAAGCGATTACTAGAGAAATCAGATTCCAAGAGCAATGGTTTGGTTTTTGGGCCTCCTAAAAGACTAGGGTTTGTTCAAGAGAGACATTTCAAGAGAGAATAGTGTACTTCTAATATAAACACATCTAGTCCACCATTGATCCTCCTGTTACTACACGGTATGACTTGAGGGTTAACTCACATGCTTAGCTTGTTCCCTTTGGTCCTTTTATTGTTATTATATTGATTTTGTTATATATAGTTTTGCTAGCATTGTGTAGAGAACATTAGTATCATGTTAGGATTTGTATTTGATAATGGCTAATATATCATGTGGTTAGGAAAACATTATATTTCGCAAACCCTTAGAAATCATGTTAGGTTTGTGGATCTTGTTGTGTGATAAATATCATGTTTAGGTTTATTATGCACTAGAACCATGTTAGGTTCCCTAGTTAACAATTGTGCTTAGTAAAGACCGAAAGGGCGATGAGGGTGTCTTATGGCTTCCCTCATCGTAACATCGCAATCCCGAACCATGAATCTAGCCTTTGGGTCAAGAGTTGAAGTCATTCAAGTTGTATCACCTTTATGGTATGCGATTTAAATCTGCCAAGGGTTTAAAGGAATAAATCGATTAGTAGGGTATATTGACGATCCATTCGATATAAATCCACCTCGCGAACGTCGTACAAAATATTGTGGTGATACGTGTATGGACCATGTGGCTTCTCTAAATGGCTAAGGTCATTGGAGGCATGTTGAGCAATGTTTTTCTTAATTCCCTATAAAATTAAGTGGCGACTTTCATGTTTTGGTACAAGTATCCGGTTCAGTCACAAGTAGGTCAACTTTCGGATCCTACACCCGCAACAAGACTAACGACTGCTTCTGGAAGGGGAAGGTACGTGATCACTCAAATATATTAGGCTTTGCACGCAGATCTTGCGGGTTTGTAAAGGGTAGGACCTTACACTGTTGAATACGTACGATACTTGAACTTGAATTATACTTGCACTTGAACTATTTCGTACTTGCCCTTGAACTTCTTGAGCTATTGTTTTAAAGATTTTTTAAGTCTTTCGGCAAAGCTTAAAAGTGTACTTTTTATCATCTTATGTCATCTCATATCATTGGCATAGTTTATTTGCTTACTCGGCTTTGTATGCTGACACTTGTTGTTTTGGGTTGTTTCCCCTATGAAACTTGCCACTGCTTTGTCTTGAGGTACATCTGCGAATAAAGGTCGTACTTGTTATGAGAACTTTTCTAAGGAACCTTTTAAGTGGATTTTAGCCCAAGGACTATGTTATAAGGATTTTGAAATTTATGTTTTGATTAGTTTGTGGTTTGATATTGAAAACTATTTTGGGAATTTTGATCTTTCGTAGAATTTTGCTATTTAAAACTTCTATTGAACTGTATCTAATTTAATTATTATTAAAAGTCGAACTGTGAGGACCAATATGGTTTGTAGCTTTGGTTAAATATTAGGAATTCGACCTTACACAAGACCGGGTTGTTTTAATGAGAGCCAATAGGGGTGATGAAATTGGGATATAATTTGTGTGTCCCATTGGGGTGAGGAGTTGATGGGGGTTGAAGAAGGTGAGAAAAATTGAAGGGGTGGTTAGAGAGTACATAAGTATGAATGCTACTAAGTATCAAACATTTTACTTAGTAGCATTCAAAGCAACCAAAGCACACCTCAAAAGCCTTTTCTTCACACTCTTTCCTCTAATTTGTATATCAGCTTAACTCCCTTCTCAAAGTATGCACCAACTTGTGACAATCAAGCCAATTCAGGATGGATTGCCAGATGAACTTTGAATAACAGCAACCAAAGAAAATGTTATGAGGAGATTCACATTCACATTCACATTCACACTCACACAAACCACACCTATTTATTATCATCATACCTCTCTTAATCAAGTTATCAATTGTTGACACTTGTTTTGAGCAACAAGAAGAGTAATAAAAGAGTGCTTGGGCAATGCAGTAGTTTCTCAAACAGATTTTGTGATACCCCTGATTTGTGATTGAATTGAATAAGTGCTTAAACGGATTGATAGTACTGCTCATACCAACAAGATGCATCTTCTTTTCAGGGAGCCTATTTACTTATAAACTCCACAATCAATTGTGCTTGGCTGGGATTAGTACAAGGATGGGTGACCTTTTGGGAAGTTTCCCCAGATGTGCACAAGTGAGAACAAAGTGCACTCAAAAGACATGTGTGGTTGGGGTGTTACAGTTTTCCTGCCAATAAATTTTGGACCAATGTTATTTTCTAGAAAAGGAGTAAGCCATGTTCACTCGAAACTATCCACCCAATTACCAATCCCGCAGAAGTTGTATAGCTACATCTACTCCACCTGCTAACTCAACAAATTCATCTCTCATAGAGAGAATGCGTCTTCAACTTTCAGATACATCCCCTTTATTTTCTGCATTTCATATAGAAATAGCAGCACAATAGTACTTCCTGATCCAGTATGACCATATATCATTTCCGAAAAAATGAATTTTAACAATCCATTTAAGTATCAGACTTATTCCACCTAATAACCTCTTTTATGCCCAAACCTCATTGCTCCTTAGATGAACATATACTACTCCAACTCTTAAAAGCAATTATGCGATGGCTAGTTAAATTTCCCCATATGAAGTTTTTGCATTGTCCATGCACTTGCTTAACTACATTAATTGGTAAGAGCGGCCCTGAACACCAACAAATTTCATTGTCGAACATAATGTAGCAACTGACACTTACCAGCACAAGATATGAAGGAGTTAGGCCAATGTAGCAGTTTGGATTTTATTTTATCCAACAAAGTTTTGTACATCCTTGAAGTCAACTTTTAGAGTTCAAAGGTAAGCCAAGGTATCTAAATGGAAAGAAACCTTCTACATAAGCTATAGACATAAGAACACTCTGTTTTACAAACCTGCTCACCCCACCAGAGTATACACATGTCTTCAGAGGATTGCATGTAATCAAGAGCCAGCATCAAACCTAGTTAAGCAGTCAGCCACAACAAGAATTGATGGAACATCACCCCTAGATAACAGTAGTAAATAATCTGCATAGACTAGGTGCTTCAACCCAATTCTGTAATACCTTGGATGGGAAGAAAATTTAGGAGAATTAGTCTTTCTTCTCTAGTGTCCTTGCAAAATTTTCCATACTAAGCACAAAAAGGCGAGGGAAGAAGGGATCTCCTTTCCTCAAACCTTTCATTCCAACAAAAAAATTAAATGAATCATCATTGACATTCAAGGAAAACATAGCACCCCTAAGAAAGGTAAGAATCAAGGTTTGGAAAATAGGAGGAAAACCAAAAGCAATAAGGCTCACTTTCTCCCATATCTCCTAGCCATAATGTTTCTCCTTTGAACAAATGCAACATGTTCTCTCCCAACTAAATCAATCATCACAATTTGAATTCATGTTTGCTAAAATTTTAGTAATAATCTTGTAGATGGAATTACAACAAGATATTGGTCTAAAATCAAAAATAGAGTCAACTACCTGGCACTTTGGAATGAGAGCAATCAAGGCAGTTTCAGCAATCAACCATATATAAAGAAGTCTCTGATAGCTTCACACAATTCAACCCTTACCACTTCCTAAGCTTGCTTGAAGAAATCTGAAGAAAATCCTGTGTGACTTGTACCGTGACGGTAATGGAAATGTGACGTAATGTTATGTACTTTATTCTTTTCAATGTTTGAATTTTGATAGAACTAATCATGTCATATATTGCATGCTTGAACTATGTTGAAGTTTATTAGCTTACTCAGCTTGTATGCTGACACTTGCTGTTTTTGGATATTCCCCCTCTGGAACATGTATTTCGTGATGGTTTTCGAGTACGGTTGCAGGTCGAGATCGTGTTTGATGAATGCTTGCATGTGGAGCGCATATGAGGACTTCTTTATATAAGTTGTTTTTATAAGGCATTTGTGCCTAGAACTATTTATTACAATTTCTTTTGAGTTGGAGTTTTAGATGGATTTGTTATTGTTTTGTAAACAGTGCCTAGAACTATTTATTACAATTTCTTTTGAGTTGGAGTTTTAGATGGATTTGTTATTGTTTTGTAAACAGTTTGGTTTATGGACTTAAAGATATTTTGCTTTTATTTAAAGACTTCCGGTGTTTTATATTGAATGTTTGTATTGCTTTATTTTTTAAACTTTGAGAACCAAGACGGCGTTTAGCTTGCTAAACTCCGAAGATTCGACCCCCTGTAAAGTTGGGTTGTCTCAACTAGCTTCAGTAGTCTTATATTTTTAACTCATCAATACTAATTGAAGATGTATCACTCAAAGGGGCAAAATTATTACCACTTAACAACTCTTTCCTCTGTGGTGCAGGAATACTCTTCCTCTTCCCAACAATTGTGAAACCACACTCTAATTCATCTGTTTGCAGCACAGAAATAGGAGAGGTAAAAGCTTCAGGAATTGCAGCAGCATCCTCTTCAACAGTAGCCCCTACAACACATTGCCCAGAAGACACCACCTTATTCACTTCAAACTCGGCCTGCTTTGTTAATTCATATCCCACAACAACCACAGGAACCTCACATTCCTTCTATACGGAATAAAAACCTTCTTTGAATGCCTATATTTCTCCACAGTGTGACCTAATTTCTTGCACCCATGACAAAAGTGAGGCAACCATTCATAGTGAACTTTTTGTTTTATTCTTCCAAGTGGAGTTGCCACCCAAACATGATCCTCAAGTAATTTGGATATATCTACCTCAACCAATAAACGAGCAAAAGAGATTTTGTCCCTAGAGAGGGTGAAATTATCACCAAAAAGTGGCTTGCCCACATGACTAGCAACCTTTCTAAGGGCTGAATTTGACCAAAAACAAGAGTCTAGCTCATGAAAAAGGATCCATACTGGCACAATTGTAAGATTATCAAGTTCTCAACTAAAATTGGTGACCATATCTTGAGAATTAATGTGCAACCCATCAAGTTCCATGACCCCCTTTTATACAGAGTCCATATCCTCCTCCTTAACAAATCGAAAGTATAACCAATTATTCTTACAATTTAAGACCTTTGGCTTAGCAACAAATGTCCAATGTCGCTTGACAAATTCCTCAACCTGAGCATGCTTCGGTTTGGATCCCATAAAAGTACCAACAAGAGTGTTCTTCCAAAATATAATTTCCTCATCAATATCATCATCTGGTATAACCACTTCATCTAATTCAGAGCAATCTGGGTGAAATTCTAAAGCCATACCAATTGGTTCCTTATGCTTATGATTAAGTCTAACTTTATCAACATATATCCAGAATTGTGAGAAGGTGATGAAGTCTTACCCACTGGATTCTCCGTAATCATAACCGAGACAGTTTTCGCTTGACCAGACTGCAGCGCCGCCCCATTCTTCCTCTGAGAAGCTTCGGAAATGGGCAGAAGAAAGTCACCTAGTGACGCAGTTGAATGAAGAACACTATTTCTCATCTAGGTAGAAGTTTTTGGCCGGACCGACCCTTTCACCATTGGGTACCAAAGAAGTATCGTTGTCTTTGTCTTGAAAAGCTTGAGATGATTCAGAAGTTTGTTACGGAGGCCTCACCCTCCTTCCCATGGTAATGGAGAAATGAAATGGACAGATATGGCGGGTTTTTTTAGTGTCACACTCTAACTACCAAGAGAGAGTTTTCACATACAACAATCGTTATGGTAGCATTTGGTTTTATTTCACTAGTTAACGTATTATTATTATTCATTGTTAAGGTTCATTTTAGTAGTTCATATAAATAGTTATTGATAATAAAAAAAATTTATTAATTAATGATTATGGACTAATACTTTTATATAATTTTTTAACTAACGATCACATATCTTTTTATTTCTTTCTAGTTCCTTTTTTCTCCTTCCGATTCAAATCATTAAGTCAGCGCAACAAGTTTCAGTTATACAAAACATGGCCTTCGTGCTATTATGTTTGTTTGTTCTTTTAACTGTGGAATTACGTTACAGGAAATTATTTATTGTAAGGCCTAACTAGAATGACTAGTGAAAGCTGAAGTCTGGAAACTAAAGAGTACAAGTAATGAAATATCTACCACTCTATCCAAGTTGGGTGACTCAATTGGTTAGAAGTTAACTCCTCTATCCTAGGAGCATTCGCTTGTATGTCTTATTGGCTCCTTCGGCTCTTATTGGGCTAGATATTTAGTCAGAGGTGACTTATTTGCTCCTGTGTCCGAAAGTGAGAGTGTTCCGGCCCCCTCTTACCTCCTTGACCGAGCCGGTCAGCTTTAATTGATTAACTTCCTTGTGACTCTTTGCGGCTAGGGTATTGGGGCGGGGGTTATCTAATACGCATCCAAAAAAAAAGCGACAAGGGTTTTCCACGTCATCCAAAAAAATAATAAAAAAAAAAAAAAGAACTGTCACTCTGCCAGTTATGCGAAGTCTAACGAGGAGAAAACGGTCACACTCCCTACGCCTATTACATGTAATCTATGGATTCTGCCATTTAAATTTACGGCGTTTAGCCATCATACCGATCGATCATACTGTAATACTGTAGCTTACAGTGCACACATGGTTTGAAATATGCGCTTCAACGCGTTTATTCTTTCTCACAGACATCAAGTCCCAGAAATAATAAGTCATTTTATTTTGGGTTCCACACCAGGCGGCTGCTTATCCCGAAAGTTGAAATTTCCACATTGCCGAGCTTGAAACTTCTGTTACTATCACATGAATTTTTATCCTAGTTTTGTTATCAACCGCCCCATTTCCCTAGTCTCTTTCTTGTTCCTTTTTTCATATTTATATATTTTTTTGTCATCGTTCGGTTTAGCTCGGAGTTGAACTGGATAAAACTATTAGGACGGCGAATCTTCCTTTAATGAGTTTAAACATTACTGCACTTATATGAAATATTTTTGTCAATTGATCAAAGTACTCATGGGTTCTTTATAAATTTATCTAGATGTGCATATTTGGTGCAGTTCCATTATATGATACCTAGCAAAGCAGGGAGACTAAAGCAACTTGTGGTCTTACTTATAGTTTTAGACTGGAGCTATCTTTAGTTCGTTTTTTTCGGTGATCTCAATCTAATATATTATACAATATAGTGCTAATGAGATCATGTAATCCTCCTTGACGCATTACAGCATATTAAGATTAAACTAATTCATAATCTCTTCAGAATAATATGAAACCAAGAATGATTGCACCAACATCATTCTTGATGTTAAGGGGAATATGAAGTTCAATTATTATCGCAAGTGATCGATCAGATTAAAAAGTATTACAATGAGTCGACGGTTTCAGCATAAGTGAAGGCTTATCACTTATGATTGGCT
This sequence comes from Corrigiola litoralis, assembly GCA_901111285.1. NCBI lineage: Eukaryota > Viridiplantae > Streptophyta > Magnoliopsida > Caryophyllales > Caryophyllaceae > Corrigiola > Corrigiola litoralis. The sequence continues at coordinate 19,258 of CAAKMY010038249.1, forward strand.
GCAGGCGATTGGGATTAGGAAATTGTGATCTCGAAATTTGAAATGGTGTGGTAAGAAAAGATAGAAACTAGTTTTCCACTGTTTTATTTATTTATTTGCCTCATAAATTCATAATGTGTCGTTGCAACGAGATATGAAAGAGAGCACCCCCCTACGTTAATACGGAGTACAAAGTAAACGACGCACCCCGTAAGGATGGTATTTCTTGGTTACCATCTCTAAAAAATTCCTGAGCACCAAAGTGTGATTTGCCAATGACTTTCATTAGAACTTACCAAAATTTGATTTGAGTGAACTTTTATTGCTTATGGAATGAGGGGCCTATCTTAGTCATCGCTACTTCGCTTATAGTGATCCAATTGCCAAATACTAATCATATATGAAACATATTTTTTTCTGAAAGGAAATCATAATGTAGTATATATATTATGTACTAGTTTATCACCCGTGCAAA
>CAAKMY010038255.1:0-20001 GCA_901111285.1 Corrigiola litoralis
GGGGTCCGGCAGGGGGTGGTCGGGCAGGGTGGGTGAGTTTGGGTTTGTGGAGGGTAGGGCTGTCCACTGGAGGGTAGTGTTTGTGTTGGAAGTTTTAATTCTTGGGATATTTCATCAAGTTTTTCTCCCTCAAACATTAATTATCTCATTCTAACAGAAAACTTAACACCGTTTGGGTTTGGGAGTGTTTTGCCCCATAAAGTTCAAAAAATACTAACCTCGGGGTGATATAAAAAAGTCGAAAAATGACGGGGTGATTATAAGAAAAACGCGAAACCACAGGGTGACAAAAGGAAATATCCCTTTTTTTTGTTCAGCTCCACCATTGGTGAGGCAAGGAAAATTTATCGAGCTTAATTTTCGTTTCGTGCAGACTTGGTGAAATATTGGTTGAAAACATATTTTGTGTACATTTTAGGACCTGTTTGGTTTTGGCTATAAATGACGTGTTACTGGCTAAGTATGAGAATAACGCGAATAACTAACATCTCGCCTGATCGTCACATCTTCGAAGCGCATCTTGTCGTGGCATACTATCGAGTATAGGTATCATCACTAGGTCAGACTGTGTGATAGATTAGGGTGTCTACAAAAGTCCCCACTTTGACCGAGGCATGTTGCTTTGGCAAAGGTCAAAGTAGTCACAAATCAATACACATTTTGAAAAGAACGCACGTAGCACATTTTACTCAAAAGAATAAATGTACACTAATTGGTTTTTTGTTTTGTAAAACCATGCAAAAGCATAAATGCATGAAAACTATGACATTTAATCTACAAAAGTATAAATGTACATAATGGATGCAAAATTTGTTTATGTGCACGCATTAGCAAATGATTTGAAATTTTAGAATTCGAACACAAATTCAAGCGCTCGATTTCAAAACATGAGATATCCGAGCATAAATATAAGTGATAGTTTTCAACGTTGGGGAAGATAAATAGGGTTTTAATGCAACTGTAATGGTGATCCCTTAGGGATCAAATGTAACATGACCAAAGGGATGACCTTGGAGCCTTTTAGGAAATAATGCAAATAACCAAAGGATTTGACCTATGTAGCCTTAAAAATACATAGGAAAATGACCAAGGTTTTGATGCTTGTGGCCTTTTGAAAACAACACATAAGCATAAATGTAAGTTAAGAAATGGGAGGACGAGGAAGACTCGTGCACAAATAAACATATGATATGATCTTTGATGAGATAAGTGTATGGAATGAAATATAGCTTGTTGGGATGCTGAGCTAGACATTGCGGGAAGAACAAGATAGACTTATGCACATAATAATGTAAACTCAGTTGGGAAGGGCGAGATGGCCACGCGCGAAAATGCAAAAACTTAGAACGAGGTATGCTCGTGCACAGAGTAGGAGGAATGAGGGACGCATAGGGATCCAAAATAATATCATGAAAAAGGTGGGTCGTGGAAGCCCCCACTTTGATCGAAGCTCTCAGGACAAAGCTGGAGGTCAAAGTAGATGTATGTGTGAAGGGTCAAACATTAGAAACCCACTGTTACGTGCATGTGTACATGACAAAGGTGTGCCATGAATCATTTGAGCTATGAGCTCTATGTTACTAATTTTGGAGCCAGGTACCCGTGTCTATGAGTTGCTCGTGGCGAGCATCTAAGTTAGTATTGACAATTCTCCTTAGACGAAAAAGGAAGAAAAGAAAATAAGAGATTTTTTTTTAAAAAGTGCTAGCATATCTATGGCTTAGGTGATAGACAATGGTGCACAATTTAACCAAGTGGGCTAAGTCGTATAGAAGAAGGTTGCCCATCGGACAAACCTTGTTTGCGGCTTGTGTGTCATGTACCCAACTAAGCGTTGTGGACTATATTGAGATGAGGACGTTGCCATTTTTAGGCGGTCCTTAATTGTCGCATATATGAATGTGGAGGGTCCCATGATGGTATAGTGTCATGTTCATTTCCGTCCATAAGTGTTCTTCTTGTTGGCGCGTATGTCGTTTGTAGAGATTTGTTGATGGAGAGTCATGATGGATACGACCGCACTGTAATGGTGGCCTTGTATTGACATGTCTGGGACGAATTGAATCGCGCGCGAAGGAGTCGATAAGAGAGATTCTCATGTCCAAGGATTCCAAGTCTTTTGCGAGGGTAAGGAGTCGCGAAAGTGGAGCAAGTACGTGCTTCATGACAAAGACTTTTTGGTAGGGGAGCGTGAGGCTATGTGACTAGATAGGGTAAGAGCGTATGAGGTACTTAGAATGGTACCTAGCCTTTCCTTAAGGATATATGATAGTGGTATGTATGAATATAGTGAAAGGAGGTGGGACTCCTTGTCATAAGGGATTGTTCGAATGATTGTTTAAGGGATGGTCATTTGTGGAAAATGGCTTGAGTAGACTATTTGTAAGGTAAGACAGAGCGCTGAGAATGTCTTATACTCTGAATGGCAAAGCCTTTGTTTATGACCTCTATGTTCAAAGAAGATTAACTAGGCGTAATCTAAATCAGTCAAGATCGTTAGAATCCAATTTGTTAATCGTCATATGATGTACGACATGTTAGCCATTTTGGCGTTTAATGATTTCCAATAATATTGTCAAAAGAACTGTTAATGAGCTCTTTGTTTATAGAAGGGATACTCCCATGTCAAAACATGTATTTTTCCATGTGTATGGTTGTATATGAAAATATTTCTAACGTATCCATAGTGGAATCAAATCAATCGTAGTCTTGTCCATTATTGTGGTTTCGCGTTGCATTGAAAATCGCACATGTATTGATAGTTGCTTTGATTAGGACATGATATGCCTATAATTTTGTTTATGGGTGTGTTCAACGATAGAGGCTTGGTGTGAGCCATCATGCGCATTAGTGATATATATGTCTTTGTTTAATCCATGGTGGATGAACTTTTGCTTTTGCTTTTTTTTTTTTTTTTGACATATTCTTGTCCATTTACATATGAACGTTTTTTTAGAATGAGATTACCTAGCTTTTATCAAGCGTTCTTGTATGGGAATTGCACACATTTAGATATGAGACCAACTTCTTAGGTATAAGTGAAATGATCGATTGTCATTTGGCATGACTTTTCTTGTTTGCATAGTAGCTTGAATGACTGTCAAGTTATGAATTTTTCCCTTTTTAGCCCTTTGATATTTCCAATATTACTGGAGTCACGTTTTAGGTTTAGATTCATCTTTAGATTTTTTTTAAGGTAAAAAGAAAAAATAAAATCAAAGTTACGTCTTATTGGATTTCGAATGATCAGAGTACATGGGACTGACTGGATAAACCAATAGAGGGAAAAAAATGGACTCAAAGTCAGGACTGGGCTAGGATTAGATTTCTCCATACATGAGCATCTCTTCTTTGTATGAACGTTTGTTGATGGTGATTCATCGTCGTCGTCTTGATCTTCGAGAACAAGTCCCTTGTAATGAACGAAGGTCAATAGATTAGGCAACTTGGTATGCGCTGTCCTATTTTGAGGATGAGGATGTTCCCTCGTGAGTAACTGACTTGTGTGGGTGATACTCGAAGGAAGTGAAGTGTGCTTCCTCTTCGAGGTTGTCATCATTGCCAGTCTCATAGTTTTGATATATATCATTGACATTGTCGTCCTTATAGTCTTATTCATAGTTGTCATTGACATTGTCGATCGTCTTCATAGTCATTATTTTCATTTTAGACATTGTCGTCTTGATAATCATTATAGAAGATAGAACTAAGAGTTGCCTTGCAAATATCAACTTCGATCTCTATTCCAACAATGGTAAGTGCTTTGAATGTTTCGAGTCCCATGTATTGAAGTCGATTGTCATATATGTGTTGAAGGTGGTCACAAAAGATTTTACTTATTCGGCTTCACTACGCTTTATGATCATTTCGGCGGCTTTTTCGCGCCATCTTTGAAGGAAACATGTGAACCTTCATGTTTGTCTTGGACAAGAACTTCAAGAGCTCTTCTGGTGACCTGAGTGTCGTCATTTTCTATGTATTGTTTGATGAATTCATGAGTTAGGTCTTCCCAAATTTGGGTGAGCTTCTTGTCAAGTGAGTTTAACCATTACAAGGGTATGGTGTCCAATGAGATAAAAAACATGTATGTGTATAGCTTAGGCTTCATTCCTTTGCTCTTCATGCAGTCGAGAAAGCTTTTTAAATGATGTATCCGATTTTCGCTCCACAATGTCGCAGGATTTTGTCTCGATCTCAAAGTGTGATCCTCCTAAGTTAGATTGACTCTACGATTTCTCCAGTTGGTCAATTTTGCCGAGGATGAGATTGGAGGAGGATTGGTTGCGATCCTCTTTTGCCTTGGTTTCAATAGTGACTAAGCATACATTGATAGCGTTCCATTTTATGCATGATGAGGCCTAGTTTGTCCGCCAACGACTGCATTATGATGCGTAATAGGGAATTGAACGAGACACTGTGTAGATGGTTATGGAATTGACACGTCTGTGTATACTAGGAATAGTGACTTGTTGTACCAATGTGGTAGGACACGTTTGAATGTGAGTCCTAAGGCCAAGCATAGAAATAGTAAGTTTCAATTTGGCACAATTTCTGTAAAAACAGCATTATAAGTTTCAAAAAGTTTTGCAAGAAATGTCTAATAACCAAGGACCGGACTTTGAGCACTTATAGACACGTCAATATTTTTAAGTAATTACATATTGGCACATGCAATACCAAGGGGATTGTCACGGTCTATCTCTATCTCTATTTCTCCTCTCTCTCGGCACATTTTTGGTAGTGGACTATTAATATTTTATTTGTACTGATTTCAGTTTCCTAGCTACTTATGCCCTTATTATTGATTTGCTGTGTAATATATAACCCAAAGCACCTTTTCCTCAGTATGTGTGACAACTTGGACATTTTTTTTTTTTTTGTAAAATGATATTTTATTAAGTACCAAAATGAACAATACAAACCTAAATTACAAGGGCACAAACCCACCCTGTCAAATCCAAACTAAAGCACAACAAACACTCAAGCCCTCTAATACAAAGCACAAGCTTCTAAAAGCTTCCTACCTTCAAGGAAAGGCGGAAGCACAGAGAAACAGAGGCTGAGCAGCCTTTACAAAACACTAGGGGATCCTTCCCCTAAGACTCAACACAGAACTAAGTTTGCTAGATTTTGCAGTTCTAGAAAACACACTTCTGACTATAACACTAAATAACACATCTGCCTATCTGGATTCTCCTCGAAAAATTCTTGCATTATGCTCATCACTACAAGAAAAAGGCCTTTTCGTGGCGTTTATTTTGGTCTTTCGTGGCGATTGTAATCGCCGCGAAAACCTATCCCATCAATTAGCCACCGTGCCGTAGGCTATCGCGGCGATTATAGCTAACGCTGGGGTAGACCCAAAACAAACGCCACGAAAAGCATTATGTCTTTCGTGGCGAATTTGCGTCGATTGTAATCGCCACGAAAGACCTTTTTTCATGCCCAGAGTCTAGCCTACGTCAATTACAATCGCCACGATAGACCTTAATAATCGCCGCGATAGCTATATACTTTTCGTGACGATATTGCGGCGATTATAATTGACACGAAAGACCTTTTTATAAATATTTTTATGTTAGTATGTCAATTACAATCGCCGCAAAAGACCTTAATAATCGCCACGAAAGCTTTATTCTTTCCACATCGAATTAGTGGCAATAGTAACGACCTTGAATTTGTCACATTAGACAATAGATCACACTTTTTTTGATTCAAGTATCATACATCTTAATGTTTCCAATCAACTTCAATGATCACAATAAATAAATTTTCATAAATCGAAAATTTGTAGTCATACATGTCTTCAATTTCAATATCATCATATATATAATTTTAACATTAAATAAAAGAACATACATGATCCTCAAACATATTTATATCTAGTTGTCTGAACTTCATCCCAACTTCACCAGAAGTTGAGCCCTAATATGCAACTAGCCAACCAGAACCAAGTCCTCTCATATTGAGATGAGTTTTCTGACAAGGAGGATCCTACTCGGAGCATCGTAGGATAAACAGGATCGAAGTCCTCCCCTCAAGGGTTGCTTTGATACCCTTCCAAATCTGATCCCCTCCCTGCGAATTCAACCACAAAATATATTGCAGAGGTGTGAGTTTATTTCTTTGCAATGGTAACTGCAACTCCTCTGGGCCTGAGCATAAAGATGGTGCAGTATAGTACTGGGACGGAGATAATGGAGCAGCGGTGATGCTTCAACCTGAGATGTATCCAAGAACATAACATGTCGAAATGCTTGGAAAGCCTGATAAGTGGCACCAAGCTGTTCTACAGGAAACACACCCAGTGCGGGAGAAACTACTTCTGGCGCTTGAGGAGTCAATCCAGATACCAGAGCTGAAATCTATGTATGAATTCATTGAAGATGCTCACATAATATGAAGTTATTTGGCTACCTGTTATTTTCCTAGCTTCGGGACCAGTAGACATTTGTAGTTCAAAAAACATCAGTTTATTCCCATTGCCCAGTAAAAACATAGAAACAAACCAAACAAACAACAAGAAGAAAAACACATGCAAATAAAATAGAAATCCAGCACACAAGTCCGAATACTAATAAGACATTAACTTCACAGAGAAAGATGGTCTCCAAATATATTCCATTTCGCCAAAAGTTATGAGGAAAGAAGCAGAGTTTCAGAAAATAATGGGGACCTTCTTTATAGCATAGACACACAATGCATGACACATGTAAGCAATAAGACAATAACTAAAAAAAAGTAAGCGAGAAATGAGTTTCAACATTCTGCATTCAGACACTATGTTATACTTCAAAAAATTAAAAATCAGCAACCCAGTTTCATTACCATTTTGGTAAATCTTGCAAAAAATATTAAAAACAAAAACATACAAAAGGGACACTATAAAGTGTAAACAAAAAGAGTAAAGTCTTGCTTCAATAGCCTAGAAGTCAACTTTATCAATCTAAGCGGCAACAAACAACAGCCTAAGATGCTAAGCGAGCATACATAAGCCACTACAGTATATGCTTATAAGAGGTCTTGCCTGAGACCACACAAGCTTAAAGTGTGAAGGAGGTGCTCTGAGTGACACTAGAACTTTTTGAGTGATGACTTGAAAGTTGTGTAAACACCTGGCAAAATTCAGAAAAAGTTAGCACAAACATTGTTGTCTCATGGAGACTTATCTTTATGACCATGCTTATAGATGTTATCTAAAATCTGCATTGCAGCAAGAATATGCATATTCCATGACTTTCAAACCACCCAAAAATTACCTAATATTCAGCTCTTTCAGCCAAGAGAAGCAAAACTTTCCCAACTTCACGCAGAACTAAGAGTCAAATGATCATCAAACTGGATAATTTTAATCTCTTCCTAGATACGCAGAACTAAAAGAGTCAAATGCTCATCAAACTGAACAATTTCCCTAGTTCCCTAATTCTCAATCCGACACAACATTATTGCTAGAAATAATAAAGTTTCAATCTTTTATATCACAGGGCATGAAATGACACAAAAGTCCCAGAACGCACAAGGAATATTGCTAAAAGGAATAATAAATTTCCTAGAAAGGCACTTACTTGTTGCAAGTATTTGTTTTTCCACATTTTTGTTTCAAGAGGCATTCGGTTGTATATGACAAAAATAATAATAAAAAAATGTTGTAATTTAGTTTAGGTACCATGATGCTAATGTGAACTTAGGATCAACATTGTCATTCTTCTTTTTTTTTTTTTTTTTGCCTCCATTTTGTTCCTGCTATTTACACTTGATTGGCGTAGAAATTCTGTGCAGGTGCTATCACCCTCACGACACAATCATCAGAGACACACCAATAAAACCACTAGACCATAAGAAAACGTTGAAAAGGTACAAATAAAACTTGAAAAGTTACCAAAAATTTCATATCAGATATTTGCAATAGTGACCTTTTTAGCTATCTTGACATGTTAAGCATAGAAAGGCCAACAAATTAACCCAGAAGGCACAACATTATAGGTATAAGTCACAATTAGTTATGGAGAAGGCACAACAATTATCAGTTTTACCATAATTTGCAACGATTTCATCTAGAAGGTAGAGGCACAATATATTAGAATTTATCGCATGTTTTTTTTTTTTTTTTGTACTTGCCAGTATACATAAGTCTTGCCTTCCTGCACCCATTGTTCTCACTTCATCTCTATATCTACTTCTCAATTCACAGATTGTGCACAAAATACATGATCTAACCAAAAGGCACAACAAACGAACTCAAAAGACACAACACATGAACCCAAAGCGCACACCCAGATGATCACTCCAGAAACTGCAGACATGTTGAGCTTAGATTTTAGGAAACATATATAGCATGCCCAATTTTCAGTTCAGTTCAAGGATGTATATGCTCCAAATGCAAGATAATGTACAACATGTTCCCTGATAGGATATTGAAAACTTTCACAGAAGCATAACTAATAAGGTCAATCTCTCTTTAACAGATACATCGAAACAATTACTTCCACCTAATACAGCTGGAAAGTGTTACCCCATCTAGTAATGTTCAAGAAAACATGATGAGCCTGTAACAACACTAATGAAATTAAAACAAAAAAAAAAAAACAATATAACTAAAAGGCACAATAATACCAAAAGTACTAATGCATTAAAACATTAGTTTTTTGTGAGTCATTCCAACAAGGCACAAGGGATATCGCTAAAACACACGATAACTCCCTCAGAAAGGCACAACATATGCGTACATTTTAGTGCCTTATTGTTCAGATAACTATTATCATAAGACACAAGAAATATCATTTAAATACACAATAAATTCCTGTTAGAGGCACAACTGAGTTCCATATTTGCTTTTGTATACCCCCTTGATCAAAAACAAAGTACATAGTATCACCATAAGGCACTAGCAATTGCGTGCAACAAGTCCTACTACGTTGTTACCTGTATAGATGTCCACAATACCAATAAAAATTCACTAACTATTAATTATCGGTGAAACTGCAAATTACACAGCACGACAGGAGAGAAAATAAAAACAAAAAAAAAAAAAACTCTACAAAATTCCTTCCTATCGTGTACAGATTGAGACATAATAGATCATATTGGCAAGTACATTAGGATAACATAATTTACTCGTAGTCTACACTTTGTGTATCGCATTGCCCCGGGAGGATAATCATCATGTAAGCCGAAGTTTCCATGTCCTCCAACAAAAAGGATCCTCATAGAGAAATCCTGGGTTAAAGCACATATGTTTTAACTATATAAGTTAAGTAACAAGCATATAAAGTACCCAACTTGAAAAGATAATAAAGCCAATGATAGAGAAACATATGATGAAGAATTGAAAAAAATAACCATTACATCTGAAGAATTCCGAGGACAAACTCCTCATTCGTTAATTTTCAAATTGTTCTCTAAGGGATTAGAAAGAGTATAAGAATTGACATGGGCCACCACCACCACTCTCCTCCACATTTACACAACCAGTATCAGTAGCATTACCACCACCAGCCCCTGTGTTCGCCGCTGCATTGGGGCCCTCATGGACAATACAAACCCCAATCCCCACACCTTGAGAATGTGATCTTTCCGCAATCTTAGTTTTGCATCGATTGCGGAAAGAGTAATCCATCACAATGAATCACAAAAACTTATCTTGCACATACTTAACCAAAAAGAAACAGCCCACTTAACATAAAACCCAAACCCGTTTTCCGACAAATCCTATGGCATAAGCTAGAAAGCTCCTTGAACAGAAATTAAACAGTAGAATACAGTCTGAGAACACCCTTCAGATCACTTGGAAGATTCTGGTAATGTATAGAAGTAATAGACAATGACTATGGCATAATAAAGTAACACCGAAATTGGTCAATAAGAAGTACAATCACTGTCAAGATAAAACCATTAAGGGGGACACCATGAACTGTATAAATTCAAGCTTTTGATTGTTAATATCGCACAGAGTTATCAGTTTCACATATCAATGGCTGAATTTAACCTGAATAAAATATGGCTGACTGAAGACCATCCCTCACAGCACTTAATAGCAGTAATCCCCACAATACAAGTGAAATTACTATATGTACAGTTACATCAAATTATCTTATACAAACAAGCATAATCTATGAGTTGAAGAGAAGAGCTTACTTGCACAAGCCGAATCCACGGGTTGAAGAGAACATGCGAGGAGAAAATCGAGGGTGATTAAAAGGATGGTTGTCGTGGATGTTATTGAATGGTGACGATAAATTTTATAGAACACCGATGACAATTAAGTTTTCTCTAGGGTTCTTTTTGCATTGGTGAGACAGAATGTTTAACAGAACAAATGAGTGATAGTTTGGGATGGGAGTGGGTGAAGTTGAAATTTTTTTAGAGCTTTTTGCGTGAGAGTGGGAGGGAGTTGAAATATTTTCGAACAGTTACTATTCTTGTTTTCTGATAGAATCGCGCGACGTGGGGTGAGGGTGGGTTTATGGTGGCGATTTTTTTTTTTTTTTTTTATATAAAGATCCTAGGGTCAATGTCATTCATTTATAACAACTTCAGAACATAACAAGCTCTCAAGACCTGGAGGCGAGATTTCGGACCAAGACCTATACCCTATCTCCCAAGGATGGTAGTGCGCAAAACAATGGGCCACTTTATTAGACTCCCTACTCATGAACTGAAAAGAAATACTAGAAAAAGACTTGGCCAAATTTAAAATGTCATGAACAATAATATAAAAAGAAGTTCGTCCTTGTTCTCGCTCCTTAATCGCCTTGATCAAATTCTTGCAATCTGACTCAACCACGATTCCATCAAAACCAGTCACCAACGCTTGTTGCAACCCAAGCCTCATTGCCAACGCCTCGGCCTCAGCTGGATCAAATGCTTCCTTATCCTGCCTCACTCCAGCCATACACACTAGCCCTTCCTCATCACGAATCACAAAACCGAGGCCCGTACCCACCTCATCCACTACACCCGCATCCGTATTAAGCTTGAAACATCCCCTTGGAGGACAGACCCAAGTGCGGGTTCTACCAGCAACTGGAGCCCTAACATCCTCTTCCTCTTTCCACAGAGCCCGGACAATCGAGCTCACATACTCCATAATCCCTTGTGGAGTCGAAGCGCGGCCTTCAAACACCACCTTATTCCGAGCACCCCATAACGCCCAACACAACGTCATAAACTTGGCTCTGTCTATATCTCGCAACCTCTCCATACAATCCTCTACCCAATCTCTCAAGTCCACCCAATTCGACTCCAGATCAATATCAAGTTGGGCCAACTGCCATATTGACGAAGCGAGCGAACAATCACGAAAAGAATGTAATCCATCCTCTCTCGATGGTGGCGATTTTATTTAAGCTTTCGTGGAATTTACAGTTGGCTACGATAGGCTATAGGAAATACTTATAATACTTAGATATGGTGTCGATTGTACAAACGCCACAAAATAAACGCCACGAAAAAGTCTTTTTCTTGTAATGTCAATCCAAACATATCAGCAGCTTTTGCCATATTCCATAACTATATGCACAGTGAAAGAATAAATGATCCAATGTCTCATCAGCAGATTTGCATACTCCATACTCTTACTTTGTCCTTGGTTGCAATTTTTCTCCAAAGGCTCAACCGTAAGATAAACAACATCTTATGCTCACACAGTTATTTGCAAGAATGCTCTTCCAAGGCACAACACCAACACTCCCAGACACAATCTTGTAGCAAGATTTGATAGAAAATTGACTATGAGCCATTACAGGCTTCCAATCATTTTTTAGAAAATGACTTTTCTCTCTATCTGAGATTACCTTTTTAATTATCCAAGAAGCAGCTCCAAGGATATTCATGCTCCAAACACAGGAATCTCTCTTCATATAGTAACTATGAACCCATTTCACCCACAAAACCTCTTTTTTGCTGGACAAAGCCCACAATAGCTTGCTAGTAGCAGCAACATTCCAATTGCTCAGATTAACAATATTCAGACCACCAGCAGACCTTGGCTTACAACAATCCTCCCATTTAACCAAAGCTTTTCTAGTTACAATGGCTTCCCCACTCTAAAGAAAGACCTTAGTCTACCTTCAATCTCCTTCAAACACTTTCTTGGGAATAGCAAAGACTTGTGACCAGTAAGCCTGAACACCAAAAATCACAGATTGCACCAATTGTTTTCTACCAGCATAGGACAGAAATTCGATAGTCCATGATCTCACTCGAGCTGTAATCTTATCCACTAATGGCTTACATTGAGCCAAAGACAATCTCTTAGCTGATAGAGTGACTCCCAAATACCTAAAAGGTAAACTACCAACTTGCATTCCCAACTTTTCAACCATCAGAGACTGAATATCAGCTGGAACTCCTCCACAATACAGGGAACTTTTGTTCATATTTGCAGACAAAACTGATGTTTTAGCAAACACCTCAATGACCCCTTGAATTTCTTGGACTGAATTGACATTACCCTTATAAAATAATAAGTCATCTGCAAAGCTCAACTTAGTAATCCCCAACTTCTTATACTTTGGATGGAAATCAAACCCTTTACTCTGAACTAGCTTAATCATGAGCCTATTCAGATATTCCATCACTATGACAAATAAAAGAGGTGACATAGGATCACCTTGTCTCAGGCCTTTCCTTGCCTTAAAAGAAGAGGTCACGCAACCATTAACCAATATGTAGTATGATACAGTAGTTACACAACTCATAATCCATTAAATAAACAAAGCAGGAGAGACAAGAGCAAACAACATCTGTTTGAGAAACTCCCACTCAACATAATCATAAGATTTTTGGAGATCAATTTTTATCATGCATCTAGGGGAGATATGCTTATGAGTATAGCCTTTGATTAGCTCATGGCTCATTATAATGTTGTCCAAAATTGATCTTTCAGGGATAAATGCATACTGTGCTGAAGCAACTACTGAACTCATAACCATAGACAGTCTATTAGCAATTATCTTACCTATGATTTTGTACAACACACCACAGCATGAGATAGGTCTGTATTCCTATATGGAAGAAGGATTACAGACCTTAGGAATTTGGGTCACAACAGTCAGATTAATATCAGCAGGCAACACTCCATGCTTAAAGAAATCCACTACTGCATTGTACACCTCCTCACCAATAACTGACGAAGACTTTTTGTAGAAAACTGCATTGAATCCATCAATACCAAGAGCTTTATCATCCCCAATACTATGAAGAGAAACTTCCACTTCTTTCTTGGACACATCTTTAATAAGCTCCAGCTGCTGAGACCTACTCAACTTAGGACCAAACTCGGTAGCTTCAATATCAACCATCAGCAAATTGCTACTATCTGATCCAAGCAAGCCTTTATAAAAATTTCGTGCTCAATATCTGACTTACTAGTCAATTTGGTCTCAGCTAAAGAATAGAGATGGTGAATAGATTTAAAGCTACCCATATTCTTCATAACAGAATGAAAGTATTTTGTGTTTGCATCCCCAACTTGAATCCATGACTTGGACATTGATATGGCATCATACTTCGCCCATGCTGGATCGCCGCCAACAACTTTGTAGGAGCTTTCATGGTAAGTCTCTTATTGTTTATTTTGTTTGATCCTAAAGAGAGGCAAGATCTCAGTTCACATTATTGATACTTCTAATCATTCTTGGCCAAGCCACACCTAGCACATCTTCACGAAGGATGAGGCGAAAATCAGGACTAGGAGATTGATCATGGATCATCTTGTCGTTGCTATCAACCCCTTTTATTGGCTAACCACAGGGCCGTTGTGTGGATTTGAGAGGCCTTGTGCGAACGATTAAAATGAGGCCCCAATCTTAATACTATATATAAAAAAGATTAATGAAAAGTCACTTCAACGAAAACTCCAAAGTACACGAATTTTTCAAATATAAGTGAAAATACATAAAAAAAAAAGACTATGTATGAGTTTCACTTGAAGTACGACATTCTTCTTGCATTTTTTTGGAAGCATGGGTATATGAGATAAGTTGAGTTTTCTGAGACTAAAGAGATTTTTGATATTTTAATTGGTTTATAGAATCTTAATATAAATATGTATAACTAAAAGAAGAGATTATGAGAGTCAATATGGCAATGAGGTTGATAATAACGTAACTTTTGTCAGGATTGAGTAGAAAGTTTTGGGTTATTAAGAAGTCATTAATTAGGAAGGAGAGTATTTGGTGCCTTGGTGGGGAAGGAAAATACATTAATTATTATGCGTGAAGTACGGAAGTCTGCTGGTTGTTGCGCGCTGCTCTCTCAATTCACTCTTATAGCCCTTTTTTTTTATCAATATACCAAACAGATATGGGTATTGGGCCTTTGGTTTTGGGCGCCATGTGCAAATGTTCACCTTGCATACCCCCAAAACCGGGCCTGTAAGGGGAAGTACCAATATAGGGAAGCATGTAGATGATGGAATGCTTATATGGCGAGGCATGCATTGAAATGCACGCATAGGGAGGAAGCATGTAAACGAAGGGGTACCTACTCATGAGGCATGCAATGAAATGTGAAATGCCTACATGGTGAAACTTGGGATGACAAGTCGATATTTTTACATCTGAAACTTATATAGGGAAACAAGTTATTTTATGAAAAACAGTTTTCGTCTCCTTAGCACTAAAGAAACTTGGTTTTGCAGAAAATCGAAATCTTGCAAAATTTTGTTAAAACAGGTCAAAATTCATGCAGGTGCAGAAAAAGTAGAAAATCAACGCAAGAATGAGTTTCCTTCTGCACCATCAGTGATGACGCAATAATTTAATGTGCGCCCATACTAGTGACGCCGAATGGGTTATGCGTCACTGCTGGTGACATGCAGTCTTGGCTGCTGCTACTGTTTACAGTTTATTTGGACGAATTTTGGTCAAATTTGGTCATGTTACATGACATACTGTTTGATTTTGTCACATTACACAAGGATATATAAGACAAGTAGGCACATAAATGCATATGCATATGTATGAGTTTGCCTATACCATTGGATCAATATTCCACTATAGTTTGGCTTATGTTTTGTGGTATGAGTTAAAGGGAAACAATGATGTAAGATTGCCCTAATGCTTTGCGGAAGGACAGTAGGCAAAAGAGTGCTCTAGACTTTCATGGAAGTGCATCATGAACCAAATCATTGGTTAAAAGGTTATCCTCTATGCTCATCTTAGGCTAGGGCCATAATGAGTAAGCGGTTCCATCCCGAAGGTTTTTAATTTCACTAGGGTAGTCCTAAACCACTCGTCCTAAACAAGGGCACGCAATACATGGCATGTGCAACAATGATGCATGATTAATGAAAACATACTTAATGTTCATATTATAGCTATTTTCAAGTCTTACTCTCTTTTGTAATTTAAAGATGTAAAATCACAAGAGTCCCTGACGGAGCCGCCATTATGAGTGCTTGGACCCATCTAGGCTGACTTGGGAACAATTGGGAACCAACGCTTAGGGTGCTCCTATTTCAATGTTTGTTTCTATCTTAGAAGATATGATTTTATAAGAGAATGCAGAGTTTGCAATAAGGTTGGACCTATGAAATTCGTGAACCTGAATAATGAACAACGTGGAAGGTATTTATAGGCTGGGGGGAACGGAAGCGAGCCAAACCAAGACAGGAGAATCCTGGCTCGCGCCATCCAGGACTCTGTCCTGGTTGGCTTGTTCCTGCTTCCTCTGATTGGCCAGTTTCAGATCTGGTTAGTATTTCGGATAAGCTATTCTGCTCTGGATATCTTGAAAGATTTAGGAAGTTGTACCTGATTGACATGGGTAAAGGGATCACGTTTGCAAGAGAGTGAGATTGACAAAGATCGTTCATGTTGGTCCTCATTATCTTAGCATGTCTCTCAAGAGTTGGGAGACTTGTGAGAATTATTCTGGAATACTCAAGGACAAAAAGGTAATTTCACACCTTTTTGGATTTTGGGCTTTTTCTTACATAAACCAGGAGAAGACGAAGTTTGACCTGTTTTCTGCAGGTTTGGGATGATTTTGGGCGTTTTTGGTGGTATTTTCTTCTTCTCCACCATTGGTGACACAAGGTAACTTTTTCGGGCTCTGGCCTATTTTGTGCGGCCATTGTAATAAAAGGCTGAAAATATAAATTATGTAACTCAAGTAAACCATTAGTGTAATCAAAATCCTAGTGCAACTAGGATATCCAAATATGAAACTAATATCAGATAAGATCTACTAATAACAAACTACATCCATTTATACATATCAAAAATATATAATCTGAAAAAATAATATATATGCCTAGAGAATTATACATATAAGATCATATTATATACAAATCTTAATATATATTTTGATAAAAATAAGACTTTAATCAAAGATTATTCTTACCTCCAAGACTCGGGTCACTTGTGCATGGACCAATTCTTGGTGCATTGTTCAACATTTACCTTTGTTTGAAATATGACTTTAATTCTTTTTAATCTTCCAATTGAGGTTCCAAGTCTTGGTTCATACGTGTGTGCTTGTTCATTACATATTGTAGAACACTTCAATACACTTTGAATGCTTGTCCAACATTAGCTCTTTGTATATCTGCTCATTATAGTGTGATGGAGCATCTAGTATTGTATGTTGGTTCATATCTAGTTCATCACATATCCTACACGTGTATACAAACACTACAAAGTACAACACACTGTACACATTGTTAGTGACTCACATCATGCTTATACGTTGTTTGAAATCATTCTTTGTTTGGAATCATCAAAATCACCAAGTCATTAATAAACAAAAAAGTTCATAAATTTCAGAGTTGTTTAGAAAAATTCAAAAAACTTCGGAGGAAATAAAATTAGAAACAAAATACACCAGAACAAAATAGTGTACTGAACAAGCCCCTTATTTTGTTATATGGGCCTCTACATAACACACCAATCATACAACACAATGACTAATCCTATGTGCATACTATATGCACATGCAAGTGAAATCACTTATAATACGCTATTTCAAAATGTACATAACCCAAATTAAGAGAGAAATAAAGGTGACACCCTTAGAAAACCAACTGATATGCGCATCAAGTAAAATATATCTAAAATTTGTGCTTGATACAAATTTTCAACACTTTTGGCACTCATGACAATTGACTAGTATAAAACATTCTAATCATCCCTTGTATTTGACAAACTATGACCTAAAACCAGCAACACATGGCGAGTTTCCCCAACTTTATTCACGCTCTCACGTGACCTTATTTTTGTGTAGTCTCTTAAGTGACAAAAGGTGGCACGCTGTGTAATATTTTATATAAATCGTCTTTCCATGATCGAGAAATTTGTTCATGTTGCATTTTAACATTACATGCGAGGCATAAACAAGAAATGTAACTCCCCTTGGCTATAATAAGCGCTTGTCTTACGAAAAGTCATTGCAAATGTAGTAATAAATGGTCACAATTTCATATCTTGGTTATACTACTTGCCTTCGCGTTAACAAAACACGTACATTTTCCTACGTAGAACTCGACCATAGTCATATACTCTTTATGGTTCGTTGTATTATATCAAAATATATAATTATTTCATATTGTTAAAATGAACCATAGTAAGCTCATATCTATGATATGTACAAATTACGTTAAATTGTTGTCACAACATTCAATGGTTATATATTATGTCTAAATCAAACACAAAAAAGGTATAAATTGATTTTGTTGGCTGCTAGATCCTATGGTGTGTTAATTCTTAGGTAGGAAAACAAGCCAAGACACATAAACTCTAAATTCTACATACACTAGTACAGAAACCACTTTAGGCATCTGTTAAAAAACACTTTAGGCATCTGTTCCACAACAGATGCAAACAACCCCGACACCTAAAGTAGGACTTTAGACATCGGTTAATTAACTGATGCCTAAAACTAACATGCATCAGTTGGTAGTACATAACTGATGCATATTTGTGTTTTATGCATCTATTGTATCAGTACAACTCATGCGTATTCTTGGTTTACGCATCAGTCGTTCTACCACAACTGATGCGTAATATATTTTTAGGCATCAGCTATCAAGTACAACTGATGTATATTTGGTTTGACTTTCTCTTCTAACTTTTACTTTATGCATCCGTTATGTATACACAATCGATGTCTTAGTTTTTTTTATTAATATTAAATGTTCCATACAATGTTATGCCTCCCTAAATAACCACCTGCAAAGGACAATTACTACTACCAACAATTCCACCAACAATTCCACCACCAAACCTCCAAAGTGGAGTACAAGCTCCACAATCCAAGCCAACAAACACTTACACTAAAACAACCATCCAAAATTCAATAAGTCAATTCAACATCCATATATATATAAAGCATAAGTAAATGTCTGATCCATATATATAAACAACCATACATATGGTAGCGGTACATATATATAAAGCATAAGTAAATGTCTCCATCAAATCAAACTTAATCATCCATCAAATAAGTTGTCCAAACATAATCTAACAAGCGTAACTACATAAACCGCTCCATAAAATAAGTAGTCCAAATATCTCGGACCTCATTCATTTGCTGCATCGTATAGGCATTCTCTGATCCGAACCACTGGATATGTATTGACAAACGATATGTCAATTCCACATAAAACGAAAACACTATCTTAGAAACCACTAAAATGAAGCTTGAACAATGGTTTATGAAACGATATATACCTCTTTAGGATCGAATTTTATACGATAATACCAGATTATGTCAAGCATGTATCGCATAACGTAATAGCCACCCTCTGTACTTCCTAGCTGTTGAGGGCACTACAAAAAAGACAGATCAGAATTCGTGCTAAATATTTCTAAAGAGTGTAAACTATGTACAATTTGACTATTTATAACCAGTGGAGTTAGTTAAATACTTAATCTGCCATTTTCAAGCAGCTTTGTATCATGTATGTGCAAAAAAGACAAATAGAATTGTGCGTCGCTTGATGAACATGCCCAGTAAATAAGCTACAAAATCGAACAATGACCAGGAAGCAATCAACGTCCGAACGAAGAGCTTGCAACTGTCACATTAGTTGCTCCTCTATGCACACCCACATAGCACATCCATTCTGTACACACCCTACAATAATCGAGTTCCAGAGACTATACGAAAGTGGAAAGACGATGTTATGCCAAGTCAATTGGTAACCCGATTTATTAGAATTGCCGCCTTGAACTCTGTAACATCTGAATGCCCTAGACCTCACAAAATAGGTAACAAAAATGAAAAAAATAAAGTTTTGACCTGAATACCACATCAAAGTGTGTAAAACTCACATAATATATACAAGACTAAATTGTGAAACTTACACATTTATTCGACTTTTAATACCATGATCATGTTGTTTTCGTTATGAATCATATAAGAATGCCATATGATTAGCTGGACATATTACCGCCAACATCCAATGCGACCTTACAAGATATAAGCCCAAAACTACTCAATATAAACAAGTAAAGAAAATCTATATTTAAGCTTAAAAGTTAGAGAATTTACTCACTTATGAAAGAAGGGTGCCAAGATAATGTCACGAAACTGCATTTTAAGTAAAGCATACTCTATGTAAGCCACCATTTCCGCCTCTTTATTTGACCCAATCAAAGACATCCTCTGTGGGCATAAAAATCCTATGGAAGGATTTTTGTGCTCGTCGTCCTTAGTCTTGTCATTCTTATGATTCTTTCTATTCTCGCCTTCTTTAGTGGTCTCTTCTTCTATGCAACTTTTTTCCAGAAACCTAAAAAAAAAAAAAGATAAAGGAAATTGCAAAAAAGTAAAAAATGGAAAGTCACCATGTATTAAATTGAGCCAATATAAATTTGAAGGTAGCACTTACACCATGAATGAGTGAATACATGAATTGTTCAGAAATGCCAATCGAAATGGTTCTGTCATATCCTGCTCATGGATATAAACTCTTTCGTTCTTTTGGTACTTGAATATGGTCTCTGCTGCCACTTCTATGTAGAAAAGCTTTGCTTCTGGAGGCATCAATTTAAGCAA
>CAAKMY010038262.1:0-14278 GCA_901111285.1 Corrigiola litoralis
AAAAGTTTACGATGGATTTAATAACACTCGATTTTAATGTGTTGGGCCTTGTTTTGCTTTTAAAACCTCTTTTGGCTTGTGTTTAAACAAAGAGGCATGGTTGGGCTAAGGAAAGAAACAAGATGGGCCGAAACTCACCTTGTTCGATCTCTACCTAGAACCGTCCACGGCTCAAAATAAAAATAAAAATAAAAACACTCCCTCACAAACTCTTTTGTTAAACGCATACTAGAAGGAAGAGCCTAGGGTTGCCTCTTCTTCCTCCTTTGCTCAAAACTCCATTTTTGTGATTCCTGAACCTTCTCTTGCTAAGCATGTTTTAATGTTTATACTATTCTTTAGAAGTTAAAAAGATTAGTTTTAAACACGCGTTGATTTTAAAGAGACCAACTTTATGCTTTGTTATGATCCTATACTATGCCTAATAGTTTTATAACATGATTTTATGAGGTTTTAAAGTTTGAGGTGTTGTTTAAAGCATGATTTTATGTGGTTTTAATAAAGTTCGGGTTTCTAGGGTTTTGGGGTGGTTTTATGCGCATAAGCGCATATGTTGGTGTTTGTTGTGGTGTTTTGTTGGTTGATACGCATGGGGGAGGTGTTGTAGTGGTTATGCGGTGGTGCTAGGGTGTTGTCGTGGTGGTTGTTGATGAGTGTTGTGGTGTTTCGGTGTTTCGGTGTGAGGCCGAGTGAGGATAGAGGAGTGAGGAAAGCGGGTGTGTGCGTGTAGGGGAAGCCCAGCGGACTGCTGCACCAACGCCGCCCCTGCTCGGCTGCTGCTGATGCCGTTGTACCAGGTGGCAGTCGTGGTGGTGAGTCACGCGTGGGGCTGCCCTCCCTTGCCGCTTTGGGTTGCGTGCGGTTGGAGGCAATTCGGCTAGGCCGAATTGTTGTTGGTTGTGTTATTTGTTATTTGTTAGTTATTATTGTTAAATTTGTTAAGTTAGTTGATCATAGTAGTTATGATTAATGGTTGACTAATTTAAATGGTGAAGTTGACTTTTGGAGAAAAGGGTTGACTTAGGTTGACTTTGTGGTTAAAAGTCAAAAGGTGGACTTTATGGGACTTAGGCTATTTTTAGTAAGTCTACAGGTCTTTTCTATTTTTAGAAAGTCGTTGACTAAACTGGTTCCTTAACTTTAGTGCATTAAAGTTAATTGTTTAATCGTGTAGTTTTGGGTTTTATCGAGAGAGGATTTCTTGAGTAGAACTGCGTGTACCGAGACTTTTTATTCACCTCGATAAGGTAAGTGAATATTCTTAAATACCCTTGTACGTGTGTATGTGATTTGAATATGTTTGAAAAGCATGTGAATGGTTATTTCTTTATTCAAATTATTATGATTATGCAATCTTATGATATTGAGTGGATTTGCATATTGATTATGATATTGAACTATTAAATCATGGTTTGGCCGCCATGGTTTCCTCTAGATAACATTGGATTAGGGAGAGGTTACTAGTCTCTCTCATCAAAATAGTATTCCCATGAACGATGCTCCTACGGCTGTTCTGTGGGGAGGTGATCACTTAATCTATTGAACTTGGAACGTTAATCTAGAGGGTTGTGTAGTGGTAGGACTCTACACTATGGATTATGGATTTTGATTGGATGATTTAGGCATGATGCCATTGTTTTATTGTTAAGAATGTTTGTTTGATCATGAGATATGTTGCATGCTTGAACGGTTAAGTTATTTGCTTAATCAGCTGAAGGCTGACACTTAAATGTTTTGGGTGGTTCCCCCTTTGGAACCTATACTCCGTTGTTGTTTTAGAGTATAGCTATAGGTAGATATCGTGTTTGATGACTCGCTTGCATTTGAAGGGCATTGTGGAACTCTTTTATTAATGGACTATTTTGATAAGGCTTTGGAGCCAAGACATTTATTATACTTCTTTTGAGGTGGAGTTTAATGGATTTTGTGAATGTTGGATTTGGACTTGTAAATATTTTGATATTTTGGGACTTCAAGATACTTTGCTATTGTATTTGAAAGACTTCCGATGTTGATTACTTTTATATATTGTTTTCAATGTGAACTTTGATTACCGATTCGGCGTTTAGTTTTGCTAAATACCAAGGATTCGACCTACCGTGAGGACGGGTTATCTCAGTCTCAATTTTGTCCTACTGCGTACTTTATAATGAAGTCATGACACCTTCATTTAGAGCAAGGAAAAGTGTGAGGCAGGGTGACCCAATGTTTCCCCAACTCTTTGTGCTGGTAATGGAATATCTTACAAGATTAATGAGAAAAGTGTCTAAGGGATGAGAATTTTAGGTTTCTTCCCATGTGTAATAAAATTAGAATTACACATTCAATCTTTGCAATTGATCTTTTGTTTTTTCTGTAAAGGCAACATTAAATCTGTGGAGTTGATTCACAACACCATTGATTAGAAGTTTGCCAGAATCACAGGTTTACATGCCAACATGATGATGAGGTCTCTTTATTTTGGTGGTATAGATAATATTCTGAATGTTGAATTGCTTTCTAGACTTGGAATGTAGGAGGGGTAATTCCCTTTTAAGTATTTGGGTGTTCCCTATCATCCAGGTTTCTTTCAATGGTGCAATGCAAGCCACTAATTGCAGTAGATAACAACTAGAGTGACTTCTTGAACAACAAAAATATTATCTTATGCAGGGAGGAAGGAATTAGTACAGTCTGTGCTTTTGGGGGTCCAAGCTTATTGGTCACAAATTTTCATTACTCCAAAAAAGGTAATTACTGTAATTGAACTAAGACTAAGGTCCTTTCTTTAGAGTGGTGGAGATAAAATCACTAAAAAGGCCTTGATGAGCTGGGATAAATGTTGTACTGCTAGAAACAAAGGAGGATTAAATTTGATAAACCTTGTTCAATAGAACATAGCTGCAATTAGTAAGTTGCTCTGGGCCCTTGCTAGTGAAAAGACAATTTTTTATGGGTGAGGTATATGCATTCTCATTATATGGAGGGAGGTGTTAGTGTATGGGATATAAAAATCCGTATATCAGCTGCATGGAAACAAAGAAAGTGGTCAGTATCAAGGGGAAAATAGCCATCCTTGAACATGATTGGTCTAAGGTCTTGGTACAAGGGCAGTTCTCTATTGTAATATCTTCACAATGCACCAGTGGTACCTCCCTCAAATCATCCTATCACCCTAACTCAGCCCACACCTTTTTAGAACTTTCGTAACATCGTTTCTCAAAGTACTCAATCATCGCAAGTCTCCTACGGGGTTTGGGTAAGATAAACAAATAACATAAACTAAAATGAGTTGGAAAACTCGGTCGGACCGTCACCTCACATAAAATTAATATGTATCATATAAATAATATGTTTTTTTTTTACATGTACTATTTATATCTCTTTTTTTTGTTAGATGATATCTTTGTAGAAACATTTTGTCCAAATGTACCTTTAAAACGTTTTTTTTTTTTTCTATCTGAAGGCACCAATTCAATGACTGCTTTCGTCCACTTAATTGAGCATACCGTCAATAATTGCTCTCTAAGCCTAACTTTCCCCTTAATTTATCATTACTCCCCTCTAAACCCACCCTTGACCCATATTCTTCACATCTCCCATTATTCTTTCTCCTCCATCATCATTAACTCCCTCCTCTCCACCATCTCCCCTTATTCAACCTCTATTACTTTTTTCTTGTTCATCTCCGCTACCTTCTTCTACCTCGGCAAACACTACTCTGATTCTGCCTCTCATACCTCACCCACCACCCCTGTATATTTGTCTTTCCCCCAACCTCCGCCTCCACATCAATCTCTCCTCCCTAATCCCTCGCCTTCTGCCTTGCCAAATTCCCAACCTTTACCACTTTCGCCGCCACCTCAACAACTTCCCCTCAAAACATTTGGCGTGGTCGACGAGGACGGGATTGTAGGGGGTGAGTTCGAGATTTGGGACTATGATCCCACCTGAACGGATAATAACAACCGCAATGCCGCTGTTGTTGGTGGTAGTGATAGCAATGTGGAGCAAAGTGTTAGGATTAGAGTATCGAGGTACCCATTATGTGTCAAGAGTGTGAGGGAGATCATATTTTGCATGAATAATGAGGACGTGATCAAGAGGCTGGATTCGACGAACAAGGGGAGAGGTTTAAGCGGCATTGTTCGGAGAATGGAATTTGGCGTCACACCTAGTGACACAACCCAGATTTTCAGCTCAAAATCTCATATCCCCTTAGCATGCCTAAAAAAAAACGCCTATAGTCAACCAAAAGTCAATCTTTGACTTTTGTGTCGCTTTGTGACACAAAATTAGTATTTTTCCACTATAAACATTCTAGAGTGACTTACATTTTTCGGCATCTGAGAGTCCTATTGAGTCATAACTTGCCAACATGCACAGTCATGGTCAGACTCACCCTCGAGGTGACCTTATCCTTTCACAAATCAGTCAATTGAGGTTCCCACAACTCTTATTTTCCAGGCTGAATACTTCCAACCAAGGGCTTAAAATGACCAATTCTGACCAACCAAATTGTAGAGAAGTAAGCAGTCTAGAGTAGACTGTGACGCCACCTATGGTTCCTCTCTTGATGCTACTGCATATCTTCGACTGTAAGTACAAACCCTCTAACGTCAATTTTCGTGTCCTTCCCCCCTTCTACTTAATTGTTCATTCATTAGGCAATTTTTTGAGGCCCCTCGAGCATTGTAAAAGAGCACTTGAAGACTCTTAAGCATTTATTGACTAATCTTATGAACGCATAAAAACAACACCATCAACACATACAAACATTTTTTCCATCACGCATGCACAAACACAGAAATACATCCATACACCCTAACGAAGGATCAATCGAAATTACTTACATAAAAGAAGCAAAGTGCATGAATGCATCAATGCAACTAACACTATCTTATGTCTCCTAAGGGCCCCCTATAAATGGATTATTTCACTTATACAACCTTTGTTTATGTGTCAGATCTAGTTTATAAAACTATTGCATGTTTATATTGATCATCTTTAAACTTATATCAAGAAAATCAATTAGATTTGAACTATTTAGGGTGTTCATGTTCCATCATTCATGTTTTATCTAATTAAATATTTTACTTGTAGCTATTACGGAAAAGACACCTAGCACAACATAGTATATCTTACCGAACATTATAATCTGAATCTAAGGTATGTATATCATAGGAGTCATCCATGGAATAGTCAGATTTTGGTTATTGTTAAATTTATGATATAAAAAATAAATTTGGAAGAGGAAGCACTTCTCTCTCTTAAACGAGAGCATCTCTCTCTTCAGAGAGCTTAGGTTTCTAGCTTCTTAGTTGGGTTGCGTGGGCTGGGTTCTTGGGTTTTTCACACTGTTGTTTTTTACTGGCTTGGCTTATGTTTTTACCAGCCACGTTCACTCCATATCTCTCACTTGGTATTGTCCCTGTGGTTTCTACATGGGAAATGTAAGCTTCCCGCTGTTCACTTGCGTTAGAGCCAATAAGATTATTCTTCCATAATCATTGCTACCTAGTTGCTTGTGGGCTAGGGCTTTCGTGTCTCTTCCTTTCTCACTAGGCCAATGAAGTTGCATGCAATTTGTGTAATTCCCAGGTTTTTTTTGTGTTGAGTTTGAGTTCACTTCATTTATTTTGGCCTTTCTCCATCATTATCTTTGGACATTTCCTCATTATACTTTTCTAGAATGGTTTCTAATCCCTTTCTTATATAGTCTTGTTTATTTTCTGTTTTTTAACTTCTCTACTCCTTCACTCATCTTCTTTCATACTGTGAAACAATTTCTCATCATGCAAAACCAAAATGTCCCTTTGAATCATGCCAACGGGCCTGCTAGCTGGGTTCCTAATAGGTCAGGAGCTATTATGAACATTGACCCTCAACGGATCAATTACTGTCGTGCGCTTTGGAGAGACTGTATTTTGGGTTATGTGGTGGATTATCGTCGGTCTGGCCAGGACTTTATCAGATTAAAAGTTTCTCAATTTTGGACAGCCTGTGGTATAATTACTGTTTATAAGTCAGCTGATCTCTTTGTTTTTCACTGCTCAGATGATCTTGACAAGCAAGACCTTCTTGATCGTGGAGTGGCTTCCTTTGATGGAACACTTATGGTGTTTAGGGAGTGGGAGGCTGAGATGGTGCCGCGCTCTGTTAGGTTCACTTATGATACTTTATGGGTGAGAATCTGTATTCTACCTTATGAGTACATGAACTCTCATGTAGCCTCGGTGGCTGGTCAACTTTTTGGTGGAGTATTTGTTCCTAATAACACTTTCCCAGTTAACCCTCTGGATTATCTTCGGCTAAGGGTTAGGGTTCAAAAAGGCGTCCCCCTTATTCCTGATTCTTTGTGCAACTTGATAGTGGCATGCTCCTCTGGGCGCAGTTTCAGTACGAGAAAGTGTTCAAGTACTGTGTGAAATTTGGCAGGATAGGCTATAAGCAAACTCATTGTACCTTTATTCCCTCAGAAATTATGGAGGGCATTAGTACAACTATGAACACTATGCTTTCAAGGGGGATAGTTGTGTTCCATACGCATGAGTCATTTACTATGTATGGATTGGACCTAAGGGTTAATCCGGTCACTACCCGTTACCTTACCTCCAGAATCCGGTTTGGTGCTAATGCTTAATTCCATTATCCCGATGTTGGTGCGGTTGATCGTGTTTATGATTTTGGCATGGGTACTACACGAGGAGGAAGAATAATTCTCCCATGAATGACATTTGCAGCGGGCAACGTTCCTTTCTCAACCCTTGTGTATGGATCAGGCCATATGCATGTCAATAATCCGATGAGGGGCCCCGGCTGGAGTGGAGGCTGGAGAGGAGGATATGGTGATTTCTCCTGTTAATGTGGAGGAGGATGAGCTTCAAGTGGTTCCCCAAATTCCTTCACCTGAGGGCGTTGAGCCTGTGGCCATGTCTGAAGATGCTAGGGTTCCTAATGGGGCTTCTCCAAATAACTTTCAGCAGCCTCACTCCACCTCTTTTCCTGTTGATGGCTCTAATATTGTTTCCTCAAGTAACCCAGTACCTTTAGTGAGGTCTGATCAGGTAGGCTATAACTCATACCACATTGGAGATATTTTGAGGTCTGATCCTTATTTCAACAGCAGTGCCCCCCAGACTTCTTTTTTGCTCTACAAAGTACTATGGATATTAAATTGGAGGTCAACCATGCTACTAGGCTTGCGCTAGATGAACATATGGGTCTGAATCAAACGTTTCATGTCGTGAATGATATCGCCTACCATATCCCCCCAGACCAGGAACCCATTGTGGGTAATATGCCAGTAAATGTTCAACAGGGGAGCTGAATAATGGTGTAGCTAGTGACTCTGATGGGGGTTCTCCGCCCATATGTGGTTATGATATGGTGGGTTTCATGTCTGATGATAGTGGCCAACAGTCTTCTAGTGAGCCATTTGGTCTGGTGGATCTTGTGCTGGAGAATGTTACCCCTTCGCCCACTGAAGGAATTGATGTAGCAGAGCTGCCTGAGGAGGCCCCCTCTCAGGAAGCTGTTGTGAATCCTGTCATTACTGTCTTGACATGCAATGTTCAAACGACCAACCTGGAGATGGAAGAGGAAAAGACTACTTCGACCATGTCTGAGGGGGCGATTTTGTTTTCTTTTCCTCGAAGGAATAAGCGAGATGGTTCTTTTGCTCCAAAATCAAGGTTGAAGAAGAGGAAAGTTGTGAGACGGTATAATCCTGCTGAGAATGCGCTTAAACACAAGGCGATCACTGATATTGAATTGGTCTCAATTGAATTTACTGAGGGAGATGAAGAGGTCAACCCTAGAGATACGATGAAGAGGAAGGGCAAGCTCCCCTGTTTGGCTGAGCCTGAGTTGCTACGTTCTGAGAATAAGGTTGGAGAAGGTTCAGGAAGTGGTGCCTTTGTGTACTCTGGTGCTCTTAACTTCCAACTAGATTTTGGTATTAGTTATGACAGGCCTATTGAAGATGTTTCTCATCAGTTTCAGCCTTCTGTGTTAGAGGAAGCGGGTGAGAGTAGTCGTTCGTTTGGAGGGATCGAATAAATCTTCAACTTTGGTGAGGCGGCCACTCAAGCAACTCAAGTTACAATGGAAGTCCCAGAGGATGTGGGAGGTTTTGCGGGGATTGTACCTTTACAACCCCCATATCAGCCATGAATATTATCACTTGGAATTGTAGGGGGCTATCTGATCCTTCTTCCCCTTCCATTTTCTTTGTCAAGAAGTTAATATCTACTTATAAGCCTGATGTAATTTTTTTTATTCTAGAAATTAAGTGTCCAGTCAGTGTCGTTTTCTCTTATTTTAGAGGTGTTGGTCTGTCCTATATGGTGGGCTCTAATGTCGTGGGTAGGAGTGGTGGGTTATGGGTTGCTTGGAAGAGCCCTAATCAGTTTTCTGAAATCTTTTGTTGTAACCACTTTGTAATCCTAAAAGCTAATGATATTAAAGTAGGGGTTTGGTACTTGTTCTTGATTTAAGGTGCTCCTAATTTAGGAGACCGTGAATATGTTCGGGATTTGCTCACGCATTGGGTTGTCACTGTTAATGGACCAGTTACACTCATTGGTGATTTTAACCAAGTTTCGTTTAGTAGTGACAAATTAGGTGGTAACACTTTGAATATCAAGGGTGATGCTTCCTTCATGACTTGGCTGGACAATCTGAATCTTTGTGATATTCCAGCTAGTGTAGCTAAGTTCACCTGGTGTAATGAAAGAGAAGGGTCTCATCGTATTCTTGAGCGAATTGACAAGGGTTACTGTTCTTTGGCATGGTCCTTACTTTTTAAGGATGCCTACATTCAAACCTTGCCCATTCAAATTTTTGATCACGCTCCTCTTATTTTGTATCTGGACAAGAAGTTAACCCATTGAGGTAGACCTTATAAGCTTGAGGCTTGGAGTTTGGAGAGGAAGGATGGTCAAGAGGTTGCGATTAAGGCTTGGGGGGACGATTTTGTAGGGTCTCCCATGTTCAGGGTTGCAAGAAAATTGGTTTGTGTACGGAATGGTTGGAAGAACTGGTCCCTGGACACAAAGAAAAGTTGGAATAAGGCTTGGAATAACTTTGGGTGTGATTTGGCTCGTATTCAAGAAGGGTGTGATGCTAATGGAAATTTTGATAGTTTTGACGAGGCTCATTATGCGCATAAGGAGTTTGTGGAAAGTGCCTCTATTTTTTGGAAGCAACATGCGAAATTGAAATGGAATCTTAAATGGGATCAGCACACTAAATTCTTTTTTAACTGGGCTAATGGGAGATCCATTAATCAAAAAATCGTGGCTTTGCAGAATGACTCTAATGATTGGATTTTCGAGGAGAGTGACTTAGAAGAGATTATTAATGGTTACTTCGGTAATATCTTCAAGTCTGACTGTGTTCTTAGGCAGGGTGAGGAGATCCCTTGGTGCGATGGCCATGATATTGTGCTCAATGGAATAAAAAACTCTCTCATTGAGGACGACATTATTTGGTTGGATAAACCCTTCTCTAAAAAGGAAGTTAGGGAAACGGTTTTTCAACTTGGTCCTCTCAAATCGCCGGGCCCTGATGGCATCCCTGCCCTCTTCTATCAAAAGTGATGGGGTTCTATCAAGGAGGAGATTACTGAGGCTGTTTTGTATGTCCTTAATTCTGGTCATCTACTCAAGTAAATTAATCGAACATTTATCTGCCTTATTCCTAAATGTCGAAATTTGGAAAAGATTGAGCATTATCGCCCTATTAGTCTCATCAACGTTATCTACTAGGTGGTGACGAAGTGTATGACTAATAGACTTAGGAAGGTTATGCCGTATCTTATTAGTGACACCCAGAATGCTTTTGTCCCCGGTCGTTTGATCTCGGATAATATTCTGATAGCTCAAGAAGTAATTGAGAATATTCGTCGTACAAATTCAGGTACCTCTTCAAACTGGCTGTGAAAGCGGACATGAGTAAGGCGTATGACAGGGTTAATTGGTCATTCCTTAAATCTATCTTGGCTCGTTGCAATTTCCCTCAAAAATGGATTGATCTTATAATGAAATGTGTCTCTTCTATTTCCTACACAGTTCTTCTTAATGGTAGGCCTTTAAAGCAACTCAAAGCTTATTGTGGGTTACGTCAGGGAGATCCGCTCTCGCCTTTTCTATTCGTTCTTTGTATAGAGTCGTTGTTAGGAATGATTTCTACTGTGGAAAATAACAATCTATTTGATGGCCTCAAGGTGGGTGGTGGTGGGCTTACTCTTAGTCATTTATTCTTCACAGATGACTCTATGTTCCTCTTGAAAAGCTAATAAGAGGTCATGTAATAGTTTGCGTAGGGTTCTTGATGACTTCTGTGCAGCCTCAGGTCAACTTATCAATCTTGATAAGTCCTCCATCCTGGCTAGTCCGAATTGTCCTGATACGCTCAAAAACTGTGTTAGCTCTTGTTTGCGCATGAATTTTCAAGATGACCAAGGCAAGTATTTGGGTATTCCTACGGATTTTGGTCTTAGTAAGAAGGAAATGTTTGGTAACCTGATCAGTAAAGTGCAACAACGGTTGAGTTCGTGGAATGCCATCCATCTTTCTCCAGCTGGTAGACTTGCTTTGATTTCTTCGGTTCTCTCCTCCATTAATGTCTTTGTTCTATCGGTGTTTAAGATACTGGTAAGTATTGCTCGAAGAATTAATTCTTTGGTTGCGATGTTTTGGTGGGCGGGTCCGAAGAAAGATAAGACTATCTACTGGAAAAGCTGGAAGTGTTTAACTAATCCGAAACGGGAGGGGGGTTTGAGGATTAAGGATGTCAGCCTAATGAATCAAGCCCTCCTTGCGAAGCACGCTTGGCATATTGTTAATGATCCTAACTCCTTATTCTCAAAGGTTTTTAGATTTCGGTATTATATTCGTTCTCATCAAGTGACGAGTGGTGCCTTTTGGTCAGGTAGCAATGTAACTTGGGGGTGGAGAGGGATTGTGTGGGCTTTGAACTTTGACAAAGAAATCTGGCTTGGTCAGTGTGGATGCCATATGCTATTCCTATTTGGAACGAACCATGGACTCAAGGAGGCAGGATTGAGGACAATGTCATTAGTCGGCCTACTCCTTTTCGTGATTTGAGTAGGTTTGCTTCGGTGGGGAATTTACTCACGGACTGTGGTGTTTGGGATAATAGGGTTATTTACATTCTTTTTAATGTTGATTTAGCTACTAAGATCAAAGTGATCCCCCTTCTGAGATAGGGCATGATTGATCACTTATATTGGCCACACACTAAGAATGGGATGTATACAGTTAAAAGTGGTTACGCTCAACTTCGTACAGCATTGACGGATCATCATATGAGTGTGACAGTGGGTGGGATTAATGTGAAGGATAAATGGAGTATCATATGGAATCTTATTATTCTCCCCAAATGGCGGGTCTTTCTTTGGAAGTTATTCTTGGATGCTCTTCCTACGGGTGAAGGTTTTGTTAAAAGAAATATTAATGTTGATCACCATTGTTGTTTTTGTACAAAGGAATTGGGAGTGTCTGTTGTGGAGAATCTGGGGCATATCTTTCGGGATTGTAGTATTGTGTTGCATGTATGGAGGGATTGTTTGTTGGGTATTCAAGTGCCCCCGTCGGTTTCGTCCTCGGTGCAGGATTGGGTGTGGGAGTGGCTTTCCTACTTGGGTAAGGGAGCTAAAAAGGATGATGAGGATCACCCAGGGCTGCTGTTCGTGGCTATGTTGTGGTCGTTGTGGTACGGGCGTAACAAAAGACTCTATAATGACGATAAAATGGATGCTCAAGCTGTGATCATTATGGGGATGGAGTTTTACAACCAGGCTAAGGAATCAGGTTTCGATGGTTTGAAGTATAAGGGTTTCAGTTTTGCTTCTCCGGTGGCGGTGAGGGAGGGGGATGTACCAATCGAGGATTCCTCCTTGGACTTGATTGGAAGCATGCATGGTTGTACTCCTCTTATGGTTTTCTTCGATGCAGGATGGAAGAATTCGTTACGGGCAAGTTCTGGATGGATTGTCAAGTCTTGTGACGATATTGTCATCATGCAAGGTGGTAGAGACTTTATTACGGAGTCCCCGTTGCACGCGGAGGGAATTGCTTTCTTGGATGCTCTTGAATGGCTTACTCGTAACAAAAAGTTTCATGTTCATGTCTTCACTGATTGCTTGGTTCCGTTGCATATTTTGCGAAACAAAGAGGTTTGGTTAGGGTCCTTCCGTAGTATGAAAGATAAGATAGAAAGTTTATTTCCTTATTTCCATTGTCTCCGAATTTCCTGTGTTCCGAGGAAATTCAATGTTGAAGCGCACAATCAAGCTGCGCTAGCTATGTAATAGTTTCTTTACTCCAGTAAAAAAAAATTATGATATACATCTCATGCACCTTCTTGGGTCTAAGTCTAGACATGATAGATATACGATTTTCGAGGCACCACAAACTCTAATTGGCGACTTCACCATAAGACTATGTGAGAACTGTACAAGCTAGGGTCGCCAACGGTCCCTAGACCTTCTAAATCCAACCCCTAAGTTGGTAGAAATCCCGCACTCCAATGACACAAGATGAAAGCTTTGAAAAACAAGGATAATGGATTGATGTAATTGTTAAACTCTAAACTACGTAAACATACTACACCAATGAATGTGTGTCATGACTTTACTCCTTGACGACCACTCTGTCCTTCATTTTCCACCTTATAGTACAACTCTAACCATGTACACACCACTATACCATTGGATATATATCACTACTTTCCACTCTCCTCCTTGTGACCCCTATTTGTCCTTCATTTTCCACTTGATTTACATGGAATGGGGATTCCATTACATTGTAATGGGAGGAATCTTATCCTAAATAATCTTTTTCGTTAGGTTATTGCCACTTCAGGTGTACCTCTATGTAAGACACTAAATATTTAAATAGTGGGGATCCCTATCAGGGTTTACACTTGCCTTTATCCAAAAAAAAAAAAAAATATCTCCATGCATGCTACGAGCAACATGCAAGACCAATTGTACGATTGACCATTAAAGTTATCATTAGCAAGCATCGGTCTTGCCAAAACCCCCCCGCTAGAAGAAAATTAATACTTCGTAGATGCGAAGGCTATGAGAACATCAGAGCCATAACACAAGGTAGCAAAATGAAACTAAAAGCATTATCCAATTAAAGCAAATAAGAGATAAAAATCTTATGAATTATGGTGGCATAAGCATTGCCAAATGTAATGTAAGAATCAGCAAGATGCTAGCCACGCAAAAGAGTTGAACTAGTTTCGAAGTAGGTAAACAACCATCAATCCACCATTACTCCGAAATCAAGGAAACATAACCTTGTTACACTCTACTGTTCCCTTGATAAAGGACGCAATAACTTCAAAATTAGATACTTTCTTTTATGTGACTAGGCCTGTTGTTTTACAAATGGGGCACAAATTCTTTTGTGCCAGCCATTGTTTGATACAGTTGCTGTGAAAATCATGTCCACAGTCCAGCGTTCCAATGTCTTCTCCATCCCTGTACTCTTCCTGCCATAAGAAACATCAGCGGCATGAGAAAACTGAAAAGTGTAATCTCATACTATAATCAAACCACATCATAGACCAGCAGAAATTTCATTACCTGACAAACACAACAAGGCTCGGCTTCCGTCTGGTCATCATTCATGGTATGAACATGCTTGCGCTGTTTCATACGTTTTAAAATTGCGTCTTGACTCAAACCAGTGCACACATTACCAATGCGCTCTTCCAGAGCCAACAGCTCCTGTAATGGAACCATATTGTCATGCTAAGCCAAAAAAATGGCATGAGAGAAGTACCAACTACGATGTCCTTTACCTCATAAGACATGTTATCAACATCAAGCCGCATGTCCCTGTGCTGATCATGAATATCAGCCATTCCAAAAAAGACAGACTGATCAAGGATCATAACATCCTGTCAACAAGTGGATATCAATGGCAAACAACAACCAAAAGACCAGTTCACAAGATATAAGAGGATAACGGTTCATGTAATTGGAGACCTTACCACAAAAACACTAACTGAAACAGAATTTTATACATAACTAGCTTATTTGGAACAGAATACATAAGAAAACCTGTTTGAAAGCAAGTAAAATCATGAGCATATCTTATTCAGATGATTATCACAGGTGCCCAAAGGAAAAGAGCATGCAACTTCTCTCTGTAGGTCGTTCGATACTTAGATGTGTCTTTGTGTAATAAGTCCATTAGAATTGACTGGCCACCTTCAGCACCAAGGGCCTCCACGCTTAGTTTTAAAAGGCGCGAGG
>CAAKMY010038280.1:0-17058 GCA_901111285.1 Corrigiola litoralis
CCCTTTTACCACCGTCGTTAAACTCACCAAACCCCCCTGTAACACAACTCATACCGCCACCACACACACCGCCCCACTCCCCCCAACACCACAGGAAGCCACCGTCCAACCCACAAAAACCACCGAAACCACCACGCAGCCCTCAAAAATCGGTCCCCAACCCATGGAAACTACCCCCTAACCCACCTAAACTACCCCCCAATCCAAGAAAACTACCCCCGAAGCTACGCGAGCCTCTCTCCAGCCCACGCAAACCACCTTCCAGCCCACGAAAACCACCCTCCAGGCCACGGAAACTACCCTCCAGCCCACGCAAACCACCCCCAGGCCTCGTGGATCACCCTCTCGCCCACGCAAACCACCCTCCAGCCTACGGAAACTACCCTCCCACCTACATAAACCACCCCCAAGGCACGAAAACCACCCCCCAAGGCACGCAAACCACCCCCCAATCCTCACAAACTACCCCCCAACCCACATAAACCGACCCCTAACCTACAAAAACCATCCCCCTGGCCATGCAAACCACCCCCAAACCCACGCAAACCCACCCCCAACCCATGAATACTACCCCCCAACCAACAAAAGCTACCCCCAACCCACGAAAAAAGACAACCACCGAACAAAATGACCACCATCCTCCACCATTTTCTTCCACTTCTTCTTCATCTACGGCAACGCACTTACAAGTGTGTCCGGACGGAAGGAGAAGATCGGCAATGGAAGGGGAAGGTGGGTCGTGGTAAGTATGGGTCAGTCGTGGTGAGTGTGGGTGGGTCGTGGAGTAGCTGCGTGGGTTGTGGAGGGGAAGGGGGATGTGCAGGGATGCAGCGGCAGGGCGAGGGGGAGAAGATGGGCGGTTGGGGTCGGGGAGGAGAGTGAAATTGAAATTTTGAAATCGGGAGGGAAGGAGGAGTGAACTGACCATAATAGAAGGGAGATGGGTGGTGGGTAGTGTAATGTTTGGGTGGGCTTTGGATTCTGGGCCTGTCTAATTTTATCACTAAAATTAGACCGTCTTTTGTGATAAGTTGTGCAAAATGAATAATGACGCTTACCCAAGGTATAGAAACAAAAGGCACATCTTTGATATTCAACTTTCACAACTTCTTTATCCAATTCAATCCCCCATATCTAGCTATGTCAGTATTCATCTACCGTTATGCTCAATTAGAGAACTAAGTTAGATATGGTGAAAGAGAAATACCGCAGCTATAAGATTAAGTAGAGATTGTCTGATATTCGACAGAAGACATTCACAAAGCCAGCAGTAAACTGCATCACTCACATTAATTTTCTACCTTTTCTACCATACGTTACCATTTTTTATTTTTTTACCATTTTTCTACCTTTTTACCAAATTTTATAAATTTGGGGGTAGCAAACACTACATCTAGCTACTAGCTAGCTCCTCCATTGCTCATGAGTTTGGAGGTTCAATTCTCATCTACGATCAAGTGTGTTCCTATCGGCCAAAAGAAAACTTATAGACACCAAATTATGATGCTTGTCGAGCAACAATACTGATATCACTACGTACAAGCTCTACAACTTATGTTTTCACAAATTAATTTGAAGAGAGGTCTAATTTTTTTCTACACTAATTGAGTTACAATGATTACTTTTTACTGTGACTATTATAAAAGAATTAACAGTTTTATTTTTGGTCTGAAATGTGCGCACAAAGTCGCACATAAGAACTGACCCCTAACCTCATGCTTGGGCTAAGAGAGCTCTAACTACTTGAAAAGAATAACCATTTTATGCCAAAAGGTGATCACTTTTTATTTTAGGTATATTGGAGCAGCATTAGCAAAGGGGGAGGGAATTTGATCAAGGATTCGAACCTAGACATCTCAAAACGAGATCACTTTAAGCGCGTCTAATGCATCCAATTATAACTAAAAATTAGACGCGCAACACACATATCATACCTTAGTGTACAAAATCTGTCACAGTAGTAGTACTACACTACTAGAGTAGACTATATGTATGTTAAACAAGAATAACCAAATTAGTATATGATCAATTGATAACAAAAAAATCAAACCTGACGTTATTACGTTGGCCACGGAGTTCAGGAGGGAGTTTACGATCATTAACAGCGTCGATCACCGTAGATAACCTCTCCGTGAAACCACTGCCCTTCTTCACCTTCTTATTCTCAGCCGTTGATGGTAGATGATCAACGGCCACAGATGTTGATGATGATGAGGACCATCTACACGTGGTGGAGAGTCCTACAGGTGATCTTTTACTGCGTATGAGGGAACACAGTGTGATTGATGAAGCTGCTCTCATGGCGGTGCGATTGGCCATCGCAAAGAAAGGTAGCTTGTTGAGGTTTGGAGGGGTGTTCTGTTATTTTCAGTTATTTTTGGCGGTTGGGAGCACGTGGCTCACCCAGGTTCGTTACTTACTGCGGTAGTGATCTAACGTTGAACTCTTTTTTCCTAGGAGTTGGGAGTTGTCTTTGATATTAAAAACAAAGTTTTAAGAGGTAATCCGAACTCGTCTCACTTGAAGAATTTTATTTTCTTCATTGGTAGAGTATATAATGAGTCCGTGTGAGAAGATGACACTTTAATTGAGTACCACCCGATAACGTCTTATCATTGTCCTTCGACATATGAGTCATTCCCTTCAAATGATGGTTGATATCAATGAGCTAGCGGTTATATGTAATGTACTCCGTGAATGAATACAAATATGCAAAAAGTCCTAATTTCAAATCTATACTCCCAATTTGTATTGATTATATTGGCTTGAAAGTGTTGTTATGCACTAAGAAAACGAATGATAATATAGAATCACGTTATATTATATAAGATGGATAACATTATATTACATGTGAGAAAACATAGAAAAGACTATTTTTATGAGAATATGGTATGTCTGTATGCATCTTACAAGAAGAATACTTTGTAAGCTTCTTAATTTTACAATATCTCTTATAGCTACGGAGTATATAAGTTTGGTATATTGGATGCTCCAAATTGACTGTCTAAGAGATTAGAACCTTTTGCTAGTCTCTATTCACATGGCAGTGCCAATTTGAAATGCTAGTGCCAACGAAAACCATTTCTTCTCTTTGAACATACAACATTTTGACACCAACCATACATGATTCAAGTATGTGATATATGTAGATGGTCCAAATCCATGCCAAAAGATAATTACAACATTTGTCCTCTGATCAATAACTAACTTAACAAAGCATAATCACAACACACTAAGAAGTTGATGGCCGGCCACCAAGAAATTGATTACTTGGTCAGTATGACCCTTGGTGGGTTGTATCAGGCTCACTACAAGCTGGAGTGGTATAGTAAAATGGACCAAGTATATACTTGGTCATACCCCTGTACTGAACTGAAGGCTGCCTTAGCTTCACCCCGGTCTTTCCTTGAGCAAAGTCAGTAGCAACATTGCAGGTGGGATCCGGGGAAGACACCAACCTTACAATACAATCTTTGGGGTTCAATTTCTTCCCATATACATTCTTCTCGACCAGCATGTTGAATTCCCCATCATCATCCGTAGTGTCGCTTCCATAGTGGCAAACTCGTTTCCTTTCGTCCAAACATGTAACTGATACCTTGCAGCCTGTTGGAGAATCAAACTTCATGAGTAAAACAATCTACTTGTAATCGATATGATTATAACATGTATGATTATAACATGCATACGACATTGATAAGATTACATCTAGAGACAACTAGAGATAGATTACAACTAGAAAGATTCCATATATTTTAATTATTTTTTTGGTACATTGAAACAATTAGTGTTACAGGGAAGGGGGATATGAGGATTCGAACCAGCTGGGATATCCCCAGACAGGTTGAGTTCCCAACTATTGGATCAACCCTGATCTTTAGATTCCACGAATTATAACAATACCTCTTATAAGTTTGGTGACTATTGTTATGGTCGCAAATGCTACCTTTTCTTTTGTGAGTTTGTGATGATATCGATTTTCAATATCTGATGGAATAGATGAACATGATTATGCGATTCTTGTCATTCTTTACACATACTCCGTACTATAGTAACTAATTGAAGCCGATCATCGAATTTATTATCTTCAACAATTTAACGCTAAGACTTAAAACTATTTTGATTTTATAACTATATATGTACTTAGGTAGTGCAATAGCTACAAAATCTATTCCATGCTATTCCGTTAAACCATTAGAAGGTAACCCAAAAATATTCTCAAACACGCTCAGTCGCTCATAGTCTTGGATAAAGGAGAGCCAAAACCTACACATATCTCTGCGTAAAAGTTTAGGATGCCCATGATTTAGCAAAGGGACACGGTTTTGATGGTTTTCCTAGTTTGGAGTTTTAATTTGTCTTATTTTATTTAAACTTTGTAAAAAAAAAAAAAAAAAAAAGGTTTAGGATGGATAAAGGGATAAGAAATGTACCTATAATAGGCCTGGCGCCTTTAACCCATTCGTTCCACCCTTGGGAGCAGTCTTGGCACATAACCTTGCCACCCACATGTATGACATTTGTTTCATCCATTACAGCTCTTGTTTCTTTGATAAGGAGACTGCATCCCAGCATCATCACTATCGATACCACTGCATTTACCATCATCACCTTCGCCATCTCTCTCTATCTCTAAATTTGTGTTCTCTCCTCTAAAAATGTGTTTAAAGATGGATTAGCAGTCATATGCTTGGCAAACTGACTAAGCTACCTAGTTTTATATAAAGAGTGGAAGGGCACCATACACGACGTGCAACGCATTAATCCATCACCATCTGCTACATTAAAGACGTGGTCAACCATTCGTGGATGCATGAGTGACTGACCCTTTTCCCGGCAATTATTAGGAGGCGCGACGAAAACGACAAAGTGCAGTCGATAAGCTTAAATAAGATGTTAGATCAGTGAAACTTGCATAACACCATTTCCTAAAACATCAAATATGCACTAATTATCTAAAACCACGGTCTTACTTAATAAACAATACACTCATAAATAAATGCAACTCATCGGAACAACAGCAACAACAACAACAACCAATCTTATTTTCAAAGTAATTATCTCAAGGTCTCAAGGACATGTCAACGCCTAGTGTCAGATTCATAATATATGCCATTATGAAACAATCCTTAATCGCAAAACATCCACTCCTATAGCTCTTGGGCTGATCTAGCTTGATATATAGCCGAAACTATTACTTGAGGTTACTTAGGCCGTTATGACTAATTTAGGATGCAAATTCTTGCGGTTATTCTGAATATCAAAAATTGGTATATGTAATTGAAACAATTATAAAAAAAATGTTAAAAAATTTTTAAACAATTTCTGAAAAATTTGTAACAAATATTTTTTTTAAGCTATTATATGACCTCAGCGCCAACATGGTATGGATCCTCTAGAGTTTATTAATCATATTGGCTGTAGATTAACCTTCAATAGTAACATAAAGTAAGAATGCATGCCAAAATCTCTCAAAGATAGGAGACGTTAGAAGAAGTATTACTATTATAGTTACACTCTACAAATTCTATGATCGATATACTTTAGAGGATCCCAACACCAACAAGTGTAAAAGAAGACAAATGTGGGAATGTGGATAAGTCGAAGGGAGTAGTTCAAACAGCTACATCTTGACTCTATTCCAACGATAGTCAAACCTTCATGAATCGGTCTTCTATTTGGAGATAAATGGGTAAAATCTCCGCTTTTAACAAACATTTTCTTATAGAAAAACATAAAATGTTGCAAAAAATATGCTTTCCAAACTCACCTAACAAGCAAGTATACTCTTGATTTTGTGTTACTATTATTCATCACGGATCAGGAACTCTTACCCCAAGGGAGCAAGCAAATCATGCACCCCCAGTATGCAAAAGTCATTAAATTGCAAGGAGACAAGGTCCAGCCAAAGGGAGCAGGCACATCATTCACCCTTAGTGACTCAGTTTCCAACCTATTGTTAACCTGCATTAACAAATTTTTCCTGTACAATTCTGCTGCTTTATGTACAATTTTGTGTGCTTGGGGGGGGGGGGGGGGGGGGGGGGGGGGGGGGTTGTGGAGGGGGTATCAGAAGTCAGCAACTAATCGCCAATTGGCCAATCTGGAGTACTTCCCAAAGGATTTCACAGCATCATCCGTAATTCCTTACGACAGATAAAATTTCTATTACCAGCCCCATACATAACCAATACAAAGAGGAGCTAATAATTTAGCTCGAAGCATACAAATAAGAACCTCGTAATAGAAATTAATTGAATATTGTACATTATCTTGACACCAAAAAAACTAAGACTACATGTGAAAAAAGCAGCGCAAAAAACCACAGAAGCACCAACATAACGCAGCAGCACTTGCTCTTGAACCTCGTATATAAGACAAAACATGTTGCTTTTAGACTATAAGTTGTAATCAGATTGGCAGTAGAGCAAGATCGACATAGATAAAATTCCAAGAATGCTTGGAACAAAATTGAATACATCGCTTTCAGTGTAATCTAAGA
Organism: Corrigiola litoralis; assembly: GCA_901111285.1. Classification (NCBI taxonomy): domain Eukaryota; kingdom Viridiplantae; phylum Streptophyta; class Magnoliopsida; order Caryophyllales; family Caryophyllaceae; genus Corrigiola; species Corrigiola litoralis. Next base: position 6,503 of record CAAKMY010038280.1, read on the forward strand.
ACTCATAGCAGACCAGCTTCCTTGAGAGCAGCTTCAAAATCTTCATCACTATCATATGAGCGCACCTACAGGTAGAGAAACTCAGTTTTAATATTACGAAACAACAGTGAGCACTAAGAGTACTCATTAAGGACTTCAAGGGACAACCCCCACATCTTGCATATTAGGTTTGGAGTGATGATATTAAATTAGTATTATGTTAATAAATGACAGACAGCTAAAGTCTCAACCTTTAAGTTAACGACACGTTGTCACATGGAAAAAATATTTAATAAGTAGCCCGTAGCTGGTTGAGCAATTTGCTCCCTGTACAGAATTTTAAGTTCAGTAGTTGGATTCACTAATGGCCCTCCCCAAACTCTTGTCATTCTGTTTTTTTAAGGCCATGGTCGAACAACATTAACAACAAAGCCTTCATCCCAAAACAATTTGGGGTCAGCTAATAAATTAGTTGTTTTTTTGACAAAAATCATAATAGTTGGAATTCACAGAACTAGAGCCTAAGTAAATAACCTTTTACGAAATTAAAAGATATCCATCATTACCTCGGAAACTCTGGCTCCAAAATGATTCTCAATCTTCCCCATAACTAAGTTGTCTTCATTGCTACATAGCAAATTAAATACAGCACCTGCACAATTCAACATTGACCAAATTAATCACACCACAAATCATAACATCACACCAAACAATTACCTAGATTGCGTTTAAACAAATGTAAACTTGACAAATAAATTGGAGCTCCATATTCAATCCAGCAGCCAGATGACCAAATATAGACTGCAAATAACTGAGCCTAGATGATGTCCATTGACAGAAAAACATCCCACGTAATGTAATTTGAACCCTAGACCTGAAAGTTTTCAGGCAATGGGCCTTATATAATGCAAGTTTACAATTGAGTAATATACATCCATCACCATGGTCAGCATCTAGCAAAACCAACCATAACAAGAGGCATTAACCATTTCCCACACGGCCATGTCAGCAATATGACAACCCAACCCGAGCAAGAACCCAACACTTATATCACCACTAGCATTGATCTCTTGAAAAGAACCTGTCCAATTATTGCCATACGGCCCATACCCTATACTTATTATGTAACCGATACTGAAACATAATGATAACCCATTTTTAAGCAGAGTACATGTAGATGGTGATGGACTCCCTCTACCCAAATGAGAACATCCAACAGAAAGGAACAATAATTAAAGAGTCGTGAAAAGGGCAGCTCAACTTAGAACGGCAAACACTTATTAGTCTATTACCAAATAGCACACAGGATTAGAAACAAACATATCAGTAACCACTGAAAGAACTAAAATGGATCTTTAGAGGAGCTAAAACATGTCACAGTGTATGGAAAATAAACTTTCTAATCAGTAACTTCAACTTCAGACCACTAGAAAACGTACATTCTGAAACTTAAAACACAACACTCAGAACAGAATGTACAACAAAATGAACTATCCCCAAATCAGCGCACCCTCTACATTGGAAAATACTCTCACCATTGCAATTCTTGTTTAGTTAGCATCATATTGACAAAGGTGGCTAGTAATGACACTAATATCATTATACCAAACAAACAAGCGACATATAAATCAATCTGACAACAATGCCACATAGATCTAGCATCTAGGTATTCACGTCAAGATTTTAAGCAAAACTTATTTGCCCTTAAATTACCTCAATCAGTCATTTCTAATTCCTCCCCTTGTTTCAGTTTCTTCATAAAGACAATATTAGGATCCCTGGAGAGAGAAAATCTCAAGGATGCACATAAGATATCTCTACAGCTTGGAGCTAGCTCATCAGCATGTGGTGCTTAGAAGATGTAAGGACAAAGATTCCATCTAGAACTCATATCTTAGTTCACTAAACAACCCAAAAATACAGAACAATGTTTAACGACAACCAAGGATCAGAATATAATGTCCTACATCTCTTCATGTCTATGGATCGAAAGCAATTAAAAAGCGGAAAGATGTCTTCGCAGATACCAGCTATAGCTTCTTTATTTGATCTTTCTATTAGCTTTTCAACCATCAACGTTTCTCTAACTGCACTTTAAAGAAAAAGTAGAAAGAGGCTACTCCATTCAAGGTTTTCAGTTCACTTTACTGCAGATTCATTCACTCCGCGATATATCCTGATTGTACTTCCCTATTTCATCAATCCACCTCAAGAAGCTACTATTTATATGTCAAGAGAGAGACAAAATCAACATATTCATCAAGCCCCTCAGGCTTTAGATATCGCGCTTGAATAAAAATGAGATAATCAACTCTGCCTATTATCTTAATAGGCAGATTCATTCATTTCCACACTACTATCCTAACACTTCCCTGTTTCACCTTTCCCCCTCAAGAAGCTACTATCTATATGTCAAGAGTCAGAGACAAAATCAACATGTTCATCGAGCCCCTCAAGCTTCAGATATCGGGCTTGAAGGAGAATGAGATAAGCAACTCTGTCTATTATTGTAATAGGCAGCAAGCCGGCAACCCAAGCTTGCAAGTACTTAAAGCCTAAAAGATATTCCTTATTAAAGGTCATTACCCACCCAACATATATATATGAAGCAATGGCCAGTGCGAAACAGTACAGTAAGACATTGCGATCTCAACGGCCAAATCCAGTTAGCTGTAAGAATGGGGAGGCACCAGTAGCTGTCACTTTCACAGTTACATGTCAAGCACACTACCGATTACATTTATAGAAGCCAAGAAGCAGTAGAAAACAACATACCTTTACGTCCAAAACGTCCAGCTCGTCCTACTCTATGCAAATATACCTCACAGTCAGGCTCCCCCCGCTGATTATATTTGACGGGTAGATCATAGTTAACCACCAAATTGACCTACATATACAACCAATGAACCGATGAGTACCTAGATCATGTGAATATAACTCAAAAGACAACAGATAAGAAGTAATGTAGAATGCCGGTCACCTGAGACTGATCAAAGCCCCTAGCAAGAACATCAGTTGATATAAGGACTTTAGTCAATCCATCTTTGAACTCCTTAACTATCTTGTCTCTATCATCATGATTAAGAGCCCCTTGAATTGTAGTAACTTCATATCCTAAATCAACCAGTGCCTCATGGAGGTTACGAGCACTATTTTTAGTGCGTACAAATATTATGGTCTGCCCCACCTTTTGCCCGATTTCCAATATTTTCTCTCTGATAACTTTAACTTTAGCCAATTCATCTGGGCATTGAACCTTATACTGCTTCACGGAATCGAGAGAAAGTTCTTCCTTCTTGACAAAGAGCTGGTTGTAGTCTTGAATTGTCCTTGTGACAAAGTTCTTCACCTTATCATTAAAGGTGGCAGAGAATAGGAGCACCTGAAACAATGAACAAGAATAGATCAGAATAATAATAGACCAGAAGTCATTGTATTGGTATAGTCAAACAGAAACAGCAGTTTTTAGATCAACTGCTCAGTGCGCATATCAGAACACTAAAAATGACTGAAACACTTGGAATAAACTCAGGTACAAGAAGCCAGCCTCAAGAACAGAACTTTGGGAAAAGAAAGAAGTCTTTTCACGCCAATGGACTCTGTCAATCTCAGATGGAAATTTTCCCCTGTATATATCCCCAATCCTCTCCACTTTTCTTACTCATATATGCACACCAAGAAATCATAAATTTTGTAAAATGTACCATAGTAAACCTAGATTCACATCATCCTCAAAGAAAGTCCCACAAAGTTGATAAATGGATTTGACATACCTGGCACTTAGCACTTTTCTTGATATCATTCATAATTCTCAGAGAGTCATCCCTGAAGCCATCCTGAAAATGATAACAGCAACATTAATCAATATATCGATATAATGACAGTTCCATCAAGCTAACATTCACCTTGAGGTCTCAAAATACATCATAACAGATCTGATGATCTTAAATATCATGGAGTGTTACTGCAAGTATGAAAAAAAACTAAAATCCATACGACAAATAACTGCAGCCACGGTATTCCTTTATTTTTTTATTTTTATGGAGCTGCCACAGTATATTTCTCATCTGTCTATTTTAAAGGTATCCGTCCAGAAACCAAGTACTATATTAGTTCTTCCAACTCCCAGTACATATTTCTCCTGCTTCTTATGCAAGACGGTAAAGGGAAAATACACAAATCAATAGACAAAAAGATAACCAATACAATCTTATCCATAGAAGAGATAGAGGACACTTCCAGCAAGAGAAGACCTTGGATTCTGAACAAATCTAAACAAATTGTGTACAACAACCCCAATGCCTACAGAAAGGCTCCACAAGCGAGGTTATTTCCAATTATGTACAGTACAACTCTCGGAGAAATAGGCCACGCATCTTACTCACAAGGAAAAACAATGGGAGGTGGCATTTAGCACAGATGCTTCCTAGAACTCAAGGCAGAACAGTTTGGTTATCCTCGTGAGCGCACAACATTGTAACAAACAAATCCTCTGTGTCACTGTCAAGCTTGGAGCTTAATAAAAATACAACTACCCCATAGAAACCCATTTCAATGAAACCAAAAATAAGCCAGTATACCAAATTGTTTTCCCTTTCAGGAAAACTTGGTAGCCAAAATTCCGGAATGACAAGGCTATTGCAGTTACCAAAACCACTAGCTGGTAAAAGTTCTTATTAAAGACTAACGCTTTATCAACATTCAACCAGAAACTTAGAGAAGGCAACACTAGTCTGCTTGAAGAGAACAGACACTGGAGAGCTCAAAAAACAATGAGTTCAAGCCAAAGCCTAGTTGACATACCAAGATGTATTGACCAATAATAGTAACCAACTAAATTCTTCCGGCAGACAAAGGACTGGCAAATGATTTGATATAGAAGCAATACCTCGAGAGAGTAAAATTAAAGTTTCCAGGGCCTAACAGGAAATTTCATGCCTAGTTTGAGGAGCGTTTGATAATGGTTCCGCCAATTTGGTCGAACAGGAAACTACCAAATTATCGCAAACTTGTATATATCTTGATTGTCAGCAAGTGGAGCAAGCACTCTAATAGATTGCAAAGTATAATAGTTCATGTCTATGAAACTTCCAAGGATCAAACAGAATAAAACACAGACTAACAACTGCCCAAAGGCAACACCTTGAAGGTAAAACACAAGACAAAACATTTGAAATGTACAAACAACATCTATTTCTAGTTTACCACTACCGCCACAGTAACACATATTATGTCTTCTCAACGAATTCGCCCAGAAAATGAAACTACAATTAACAACTGAATAAAAAGAAAGAACATTCATATTACCTCATCTAACATGTGATCAGCCTCATCAAAGACCAAGATCTTCATGTACACAAGAGATAACTTCCTTAAGCCAATCCACTTCTTAAGTGTCCCGGGTGTGCCAATTATTACTTGGGATGTAACCGGGGGCCTTTTATTAATAGGCGTGTATGCAGGATTGTCTATATTCTCGGGAACTGCTCTTTCAGCAGTGATCCCCGTATACTTCCCCATCCTCTTCAGCACGTCCAAATTCTGCCACAACCCCATCAAATAATCTCAGTTAATAATCACTTTGACCCAAAAAAAAAAACAGAACACAAACTAAACAACAACCATTAAAATCACTTTATTTACACATTATTCTCTCGCATTTGCTCTACTAGGCATATTTCTTCACTAGTTGCATTCTTTGGCTCATAAGATACCACACAGAACTTACTTATATTCATGCAGTCTTACATGTGCTACACTTACAAATCTCTTTCCTTTTTTCATTATTCGATTCATAGCAACACAAAGACTTACTAATCATACAGGGAATTCAACTAAGCCTCGGACACAGCCTCCCCAAAAAGATGCATCTCTTGACACAAAGGCTTGTATACACAACCCAAATCGCGAACACAACCTCACAAAATCTTCACCAACTAGTTTTTTTTTTTTTTTAAGGAATCTTCAGTCTTCACCAACTACTTACCAACTACCATATTATTACTTCCTAACTTTATATCATCATGAAACATGCTTAGGCTACAGGGAGCGCAAAGACTCATTAATAAAAACCTGACTCTCAACCGAAATTGCAAGCACAATCTCACAAAAGCTTCACCAACCAACTACCATATCACTATTTCCTAACTTTATCAACAATCCAACATTGCACAAACATATGTAAACTCTACAATTACATTCAAAGCAATGCAGAAAACATGAAACAAACGATAAAGAACGGAAATTCGATACAACCTGAAGCGCCGACTGGTTAACAACTACCATATCACTACTTCCTAACTTTAAACTCTACAATTGCATCAAACCTAAACCGAGCAATCAAACACAAAACCAACGACAAAGAACGGGAATTCGACAAAACCTGAAGCGCCAACTCGCGGGTGGGACAGATACATAGAGCCTGGGGCACCTGCTGCTTAGGGTCGACACGACTGAGCATTCCGAGAACGAAACAAGTGGTCTTCCCTGACCCGTTATGAGCCTGAGCAATCAAATTCTTGTACGGCGGCGTGACGATCATAGGCAGAGTAATGGCCTGAATCTTACTAGGCCTCTCGAACCTCATCTCCACATACAACCCCTTCAACAACTCCTCCGTCAAATTCAAGTCCTCGAACTTGGACGCTGACGTGTACGGCGTATCCCCTGACGTCACCTAATCAACAAAAAAAGCCTAATTTAACACAAATCACAGCATAAAACCCTAATTAAACAAAAACCACGTTTCAATAACCCAAATTCAATTAATAAAAAACCAAGCATAAAAGCCCAAAATCAACACAAATCACACCATAAAACCCCTAATTCTGCTCAAATCACAGCAAAAAACCCCTAATTGAACACAAATTACAGCACAAAACTCTAATTCAACACACATAGGACATCCAAAAACCCCAATTCAACACTAATCACAGCATAAAGCCCCTGATTCAGCAAAAAACACAGCGTAAAACCCCTAATTCAACATCAATCATAGCACAAAAACCCTAATTCAGCAAAAAAACACGGCATAGAACCCCTAATTCAACAGTAATCATAGCACAAAAACCCTAATTGAACACAAAACAGAGCATAAAAACTGCTAATTCAGCAAAAATCACAGCATAAAAACCCTAATTCAGCACAAAAACCCTTATAGAACACTGACCAGAGCACAAAAACCCTAATTGGACACAAATCAAAGCACAAGAACCCTACTTCAACACTAACTGAACACAAGTCCCAGGTCAAAAATCCCAATTGAACAAAATTTACAGCCAGAAAAACCCAAAGTGAGCACAAATGAGTATTATACCGCTTGGATTCTAGAATCATCGGGATCATCCAACTCCTGATGGTCTTTAACAGTCAGAGTCTCCACCGGGAGTTCCTCAGAGGCCGCCGTCGGGGCATCGGCGACGGGGGTGGGGGTGGGGGAGTCGGGGTTGTCCTCGGCCTCGTCGCCCCAAGACCGTTTAATCTCCGGTGTCTTAAGCTCCGGCGGGAGCAGCGACGGCGGCGACGAGGCGGTGCTCTCGTCGGAGGCGGCAGTGGTGGTTGTGGTGTCGGCCATCGGGGGACAGGAAAGTGGGGGATAATTAAAAATATAATAATATAATAATTAAGTTTGTTTGTTTGTTTGTGTTGCTTATATAGTGTGTCTGTGAGTGTGCCGCCTTTTTTAGCTTTTAACTTAAAGTAGCGTACTTTCAATGCTCTTATTATGATGATCTTTTCATGAAATTAGCTTCAAGTTACATAACGTATCATATTGAATGTGACACCTTACTAATATTGGTGTAGAAAAGAGGTAGAAAAGAGGTAGAAAAGAGGTGCAAATCTACATAAAAAATAAGGCGGAATCGTACCCCAAATTTTCGATCTTACTATGTATATTGCTATTGCTCTTAATACCAGACTTTTCTAATCATGTCTAGAAGCAGACACAAACTACATTAAATAATTGGTACTACATATATTTTCCGTATCCACTATGTCAAATTTGCATACTAATCATGCAAATTTATATAAAATTATGATTTATTTGTCAGTAATGATATAATGTTGTTAAATTGTTTGGAGAAGATTAGGTTGTTAGGATGTGACTTGGACAAATTGGTTTTGGGTTAGTTGAGAGGTCGAATCGATGTGAATCGAAGAGTAGAAGAGTCGAGTTATCTACTACATCACGAGTTGCGACTTAGGACTCGCGAGTCGCAAGCCAAATGAGACATATTGGTTTTTGAAGCAGATTGGAACACGGGAGTCGCACAAAGGAGTGTCGCGAGCTCGAGCTCGACAAGATATGAATCAGACAGATTTTCAGGCAAAACTCAAAAGTATTGATGAGTTGCATGGACCTCTACCTCTTGAATTTTCACACAGTGAACATAAAGATATGGACAATTTTGGAAAAGAATATGAAGGACCAAATGTTGTTGATAAGGAGCCGAAAGGAGGGGAAGTTCAGCTGGAAAATGATGGATTTGGTAGAACACATGAGAGCTCCAAAAAAGGTATAAACTTGGAAATGCCTACTAAAAAATGGAAATAGTAATAATACGAAGGAAAGACTTAAACTTTCTAATGATGATCTATTGGTCGACATTTGTGCTTTGTTATGTCTTGGGTGCTTGACCTACTTGGACTTTTATGGATAAATTTTCAAACTTAATTTGGAGAAAGTTTGACAGATAATTTAAAGATATATAAATCAAAGATAGATATATAAATAGTTGGTCATCGACAAATAATTTAACTTTTTATGTGGTTGTTCACAAATATAAATTATTAAGTGGTTATCTACAAAATCACCAACTAGAAGTGGTATTCTTGCCATTCTTTCAACAAACACCACAGCACAAAAACCCTAACTCAACACAAATCAATATTATACTACCGCTTGCCGCTTGGATTCTAGAATCATCAGGATCATCCAACTCCTGATAGTCTTTAATAGTCAGACTCTCCATCAGGAGTTCCTCAGTGGCCGCCGACGGGGCATCGGCAACGGGGTTGGAGGAGTCACGGTTGTCCTCGGCCTCGTCGCCCCAAGACCAATTAATCTCCGGTGTCTTAAGCTCCAGCTGGAGCAGTCACGGCGGCGAGGCGGCGGTGCTCTCATCGGAGGCGGTGGTTGAGGTGTTGATCTCGGCGGCAGCGGTGGTTGTAGTGTCGGCCATCGGAAGTGCGAAGTGGGTATTAAAAAATATAATATAATAATAATAATTTTGTTTGTGTTTACTTTATATATTTTGATTGTGCTGCCTTTTTCAGCTTTAAAGTAAAGATAAGTACAATAATAAGTACTCTCTTTAAACGTCACGTGTTCTTTTAGATACAAACTAGTTTAAACCCCGTGCCATAATGGCACGATTTTTTTAGGTTTTTTTATATAAATTAATAATTTAAATATGTCACTTTAAGATTTATATGCATTCACATAAGGTATTATGATTATTCACAAAAACTTCAATGAGACGATCTCACCAAAAGCTATTGGTGAGACGGAGATGAAAAACCTCATATACCCTTCATTAAAGCACTTGAAAAGTCCAAACTACCCCTACCACCCAAACCCTAACTTCCCCTCCTCCTACTAGCAGCCGCCGGCCACCGGCGTTGACCGACACCGACGACATTAATTTCCGGCGACGACACCCGTTCTTGACCGGATTTTCGACTAAGATTTCGTTTCCAGCATCCATTTGGCCGGAACATGCTTCGTTTTTCCAAGATCTAAGTTTTTGTTACGAACAATGACCCCTTCAACCTTAGTTTTCGTCGCGATCGTTGACAGAGATGCACCATTTGGGGCACCGTTTACTCTTCAATAACGGCCCTGACCCATATGCGAAACACATGACGGCCGAACTCGAAGGTTTGACCGGAAAAAAGAAAGTTACTGGAGTGATATGTTGTTGTTGGCTTGCGTAGTGTTGTCGGTGTAGCGTGGGAACGGGGAAGGGGTGAGGGTTGTCGCAGTGGTGGGGGAAGAGAGGGGGGCTGTTGCGGTAAGTGGCGGCTGAGGGGCGGGGTAGAGAGAAATGTGTGGAGAAGGAAAGGAGAGAGAGACAAAAAAAAATCTTTTTCCAGTCGTCTCCAATTACTTCAAGTTATTTTCAATATTATCCATTTTGTTCTAGTTCATTTTAGTGTAACTCTGCGAGTTTCATCTGAAAAGAACAGGGCCTAAAAGGCTTTTTGTTTCTCCTTCAATACAAAAGTTGAGATGAATTGGATTCTTGGCCTTGGCTCATCAAGACTTTAGCTAAAGAAGAGCTGAAAACTAACTTACTTAAAAAGAAAAGTATAGTAATACAACATATATGCTCTTCTACATGGCCTGTGAAAGTTACAAATTAGGCTAAACATATCTATACTATTATCTTATACACCTAAGAATCACTATAGTTAGGACACGTGGCGCCTAATTAATAGGGTCATAAGTTGGAAAAAAAAATTATATTGAAACTTATGTAGGATGGTAACCCAAAAGACGCCACTTCATTAGAGACCCTTCAGCTTCTATAACAGTCATGATTCAATAATGTTAAATTAAAAACTAACTAATTAAA
>CAAKMY010038283.1:0-18670 GCA_901111285.1 Corrigiola litoralis
TTGGAGTGGTGGTGAAGGTAGTGGGGCAATATGGGGGAGAAGAGATAAAGTGAGGGGAGAAAAGAAAATATAAAGAAAAAAGAAAAACAAAGAAAATCATCACTTTAGTCATTCAATTAGTTTATAGTTAACAGTATAAAAACACTAACTTAACAGAACTTACAAAAAAACTAACGTCCGTTGTCATTAATGGTATTTTGGGTCGAAAAATCGACCTCAGGGGTATTTTGGATTAGTCGAAAAAATACAGGGGTATTTTGGATTTTCGTGTATAGTACAGGGGTACACAGGAGAAAATCCCTTACCTTATTAATAGCTTCGAGGTAAAGTAGGTTTAGTCTTTATGTGTATTATATCAAACAAAAATGCTTCAAAGCAATAAATAACTACAATACTAAGTTATTTACATGATTATAGTTTAGGTGACCACATCACATAATTTAAACGAAATCTAGTGACATCTTGTTTAGCATTACAACCAATTACATGCTTAATAACGATGAAATAAATCTAGCATGCACCTTAACAATAATAGCGACTAGAACATGTCGAAACACTAAAACATGATGATTAAATACGTAAACGGATAGAGTTTCGAGAAGTTTATAAACCCTTTAAGTCAAAATGTACTGTTAAAATGTTGTCTTTTTTTTTTTTTTTTGCTTAAAGTAATTACATTTTTCATTATCGAAACAAAATGATTAATTTAATTGAATTTGTGACTAAACATTTTTTTTCATAGAAAATATGTTATCTCTTTACATAATTTATGAAAAGATCGAGAGTAGAATCCCATATCATAATGTTATGAGTTTCATCAGTAAATAAGAGTAATTACATCCTCAATTACAATATAACAAGGTCTAGCTTTAAAAGAGTTTTACAACTTATTTGATGGTATTACAGTCAACAACACGGTTTTTTTTTTTTAAATTGTTTGGTTTAGTTCGAATTCGAACAACGTGGAACCACTAAAAACATTAAGTTCTTTCTCATGAATTATAACACTGTTGTATTTTTAGGACTCGAATTTGAAACCTCTCATTCGACTGTTAAAGTTATGATTACCCGATTTTATGCAAAGTTTTTGTTTTACCAAAACATGAATAGGATGACTAATCTTCTCTACAATTTGTACTCATTGCGCCTCCAATGGCCAATCTCATCATAGTTCTCAAAGAACAAAAACAACCTCTATGTGATTAGGTTTAATTATTATTCTAAGTTCAAGTGGGAGTACAACTAGATAAAAGAATCGACGAAAAGAGCACACGCGCAGATTTGTGGGTTCTGCTGTGTCTGACAAAATCTTAATATTAATCTTTTCTATATGTCTACTTATCAAACCCTCCATGGTAGTATATACCAATCTCCCCACATCACCCCACTTCTGCGCCTTTCTTCTTATCTCGAATCCACGACGTATAAATCTATAGCTTAAACTGGGCATATGGACATATAGGGAGCTTATTGAAATTAGCTTATAATGAGTTGGTATAATTTTATAATAAAAGTTGACAGTTTTTATGATAATTTGTGAATAATCCCAACGTAATTACCTTCAGCACACACACTAAGAGCTGTCAATTTTCGATTCAATCTGAAGACCGAATCCATACAAATTTTTAAATTTAGGGCCATAAACATATATTTTTAACTCGAATTCCAGCACTACCCGTACTTGAAGAACCCGAGATTTCTAGGATTAGGCTCAGGGTTTGAATCATCAAACCAGAATTTTGTTTAAATCATGCATGAAATTAATTATATCATAAAAAATACTATATTTGAAATAAATAGTTAATTCAAAAGACTAGATACGTACTCAATATTATATACATCTCATTTTAAACAATAATATATATTTTTCATATACATTAATTAGACATCCATGTCATCATTTATACATTAATTTAGTTAGTATATGATTTATGTGTTTTCTTGTCCTCATTTGACTACTATATCAAAATAAAGTCGAAGTAATCATAATAAAAGCAATTAATATTTATGTATGAGCAACAAAATAAGAAATTTCAAACCGTTGAAAAGACGTTTTCGACTTGATCGTCGACGCTAACCCGATGATTTAATCTTAGAGCTAAGGTGTATTGGCTTGCCGAAACGGCCCAACCCGTTAACTGCCCAAAAAAGTCAACCCAACCCAAAATGGTCCATACACTTGTGAAAATGCTTTGGTGATCTGGTCCATACACTTGTGAATCGTTGACTAAAAGTGTCATCACAATCCACACCAACCTGCAGGTTCTATTGCCATATATATTGCCCAATTACGTACGTAGGAAGTAGTCCACTCATCATAGTGGTTCGTTTAATCACATTCCAAGCCATGCTTGCATCATATAATATGTACTGTATATATCTTCAAAGTACGAAGTAAACGTAACGATTATCAGGTGTTGATTCTCATAGTTAATTCAAATTCCAATAAAATCATTGCACTATACTAATATTCCTCCAAAAATAAGGCCAGGCATCATATATATGATAAAACCTGGAGCACAATCATCCTCATGCTAAAGCTCTCAAGTCTGATAAGACACATTATACATGATACAAAGTTGAGATGATCGAAGAGACTGGAATCTTCGGAGCAGTACGGAGTGTGACAGTAGAGACGAGCTATTGAAGGCTGATGATAAGGTGTGCCGATATGTAAGCGCTCCCCACGACTCAAATGTCGACACTTTAAATATCCTCATGTCCTCTTCCCCCGACAGAATTAGCTGCTTCAATGTTGAATAAACTTGATTACAAAAACAGTAATGCATCTATAAGCAAATCAGGAGTAACAAGAATGCACTAGTCATGGCATAGAGCACTAATACTTTCATATTTGGGAGACCGCTAATACTTTCGTATTCAAAAGAATGATACAGAGGTGCATATACATTCGTCTGCTTAAGAAAGCTCTAAAAATGGTTAATTGGCATGGTCTGAAAGAACTTTGGACAGACAAACAAACAGATCCCTAAGTGTTCTTTTCGGAAGAGCATGTCGCCCCAATCTATCCACAAGGAACGCATAGTTTCTCCTAAGAGCAGTACTCCTAGTCTCATATCCCAACCAAAGCAAAAGTAGCAGCTCAAGATAAGTTACACCAAGATGTCCCCACAAATCTACTTTTTCTATTCATGTCAGGAATTAGGAGTTGTCAAGCCAAAACTAATCAGTCCTAGTAACACATCAATGAATTAGGTTTATTTTTCTCATCTCCCAGCTTGTAATGATCATTTACCAAACTACAGGTTTGATATAAAAGCTTTCAAGTGATAGATGGTATTTAGACCAACATTCTGAAAGTGAGAACAGTTAAGCAATCTGAGTTATTGGCCAATCAAGCAGACATCAATTTTCCAATTTCTACCACTGCAGCATGTTGTATCATTATGTTATAGTCATTAGAGATTGAGGTACCTGTTGCTCCACAATCCTTGTGCCAAACCCCATTGTGATTGTCAATGAATATGGTAGTTGCTGTCTCATCTCTGTCTTGCTCTCAGTCATGCCTCAATGGAATGACTAGATTGTAAAATTATTGTGCCAAACCCCAAGCTAAGCCGATCAACATAGGCAATTAGCAAAGCAAAAACATGGGATTGAGGATACATGCTTGCACTAATTACATCTCAGAAATTGAGAAGTCCAGCCACCACATCAACTAATTAGGCAGAATTACCCATCACAAATATGTGAATATGTAACTGCATGATGTCAAGTAGAAGCTATACAAACAGCATCTGTGCCGCGCTGTTCCACCAGTTTGGACATAGGCCAGATGTTGTTTGTCTAACTGCCACTGTGTACTGTATACAACAATTAAGCTGATCGCACAACGGCAAGACCCTACGCTACAGTCTCCTTTTGCAAAACCTCTGAGCCAATCTGTTTGTATCACATCTGGTTGAACGTGCTGAATAAAATTTCACCTCCCCAAGAAAAACAAACAAATTGTAAACAAAACCGATGGATCTGAGAGTTCATTGCATCACATACACATAGCATCAATGCAGATACTATGGGGACTGGATGCACCAAGTAATTATGCCTCTATTCATGCACCTCGCTCAAGGAAGAGAAACAGATGAGCAATGCTCATAGAAATATGCATCGTAAATCATAGGGAGGTCTTTAGAAGATTATCAAGATGGCTAAGCTAAGACCTAAAATTCAACCCTTTTGCAAGGAGATACGAAGACACATATGTGTCAATAATCAAAGTAGAGATATACCCAATACATAATTCCGTCAAATTATTGTCAGTCATACCCTTGAGATTCAGTCCAAACTCAGAATCGACAAGCTTTTCGCCTATATATGGGACATAGAAAAACTAGGCCTTCCGTGCAGCTATGATAATAGTGTCAAGAATTTCCACAACTTCAGATAATAAAAAATCACCACATTTCTTATAATAAGTCAAATTGTATTTTCTTAAATATATATATTTCAGGGGAAAGCAATCCAGTAAATGTAACAGCATGATCCTTAACTACATAATTCGCAGTTGCTAAGCTGAAAGAATGTGCCAAAAGAATGTCTAATAGCGTCAAATTTTGCCTTTATAGAACCTCTTTGGGGAAGTTTCTCAGCACAACTGACTAGCAAAACTAGACCGTCTACCATAAAACTAAGATCCACCAGTATGTGCTTAACTTCATTGCCATTAATCAGCACTCAGATTGTGTTGGAGCTCAGGAGATTTGCAGAAGGTTATCTTTATCAAGTTCATTCCTTCAAATCTATCTCCATAAGTAACAGCCTCTTCTTCAGAAAACGCAACATCAACACCCTCAACATTTTCGCCTTTCGTCTATGATCCTCAACAAAACATAGAAATCTGCAGGTCTCCCACTAAAGTCTACCCCTCCCCCTTTTTTTTTGGCATAAAAAGGGCGGCGCAAAACCTTAGCTATTATTAATTAAATACAGTAGTTAGTTCCTAGTGAACCGAGTACAACATCATTGTTTCCGTCAGGCAAAAAACAACCATTGTTATCCAAAAGATGTGCAACATAAGGGGGTGCCCCTCCCCCTTCCCTCTCCCCACTGTTGTACTATCCATGACATTGTCTGCCTGTCAATCCACTGACCTCTGAAACCTCCTCCCCGCCAAGGAAAACCCACTATGTACCCTACACCATAATCAAACTGATCGCAGAACGGCAAAACCCTACACCGCAGTCTTCTTGGTTAAGGAACTCAGATATGCAGTGAACATTACACTAAAGTATGCTAGAAAGCAAATAAGTTAACATGTCCTAAACCAGATGGATTAAAATTAAAGCAAGGTTCTATGCACATACACTCATCCTTTCTCCAATAATTCACGAGCTTATAAATTTAGAGAGTTTTAGCCTAAGCCAGAAGGCATACATACACTTAAGACATGGCAGTATATTTATCAGGATCCACGAAAAATGTGCTATGGAACTATGGAAGCTATAATAAATAAAGCAACTTTAACCATCAGAAATTCTTGAATTAATGAAGAGAACATGGAACACTTGCCACTTTTAAAGGATCATCCAGAGTCACAGAATATTGAAGTAGCCAAAATGTTTCGCCGAGCTGTATCTCAGGCATTAGCCTTCGTCCCTGCTACTTAACACTATGTCGAAATATGAAGCTGGTTTCATCTAATTCTGCAACACAATCGGCATTACTATTTTGGATTCAAACTA
This sequence comes from Corrigiola litoralis, assembly GCA_901111285.1. Lineage (NCBI taxonomy): Eukaryota > Viridiplantae > Streptophyta > Magnoliopsida > Caryophyllales > Caryophyllaceae > Corrigiola > Corrigiola litoralis. The sequence goes on from CAAKMY010038283.1 coordinate 5,703, forward strand.
TATTGAATTCGTCACTTCAAATCATATCTCACTAGTGGATGTAAAGTAATGAACCAACGCAGTTTACCAAATTAACCTGTAGATCAGCAAATAAGCTAGTACTTCGTACTACACTACGAGGCTGATTGATCTGTTTGCAATAGACAAAAGAAACACAAAATATAAACATTCTTCGCTTTCCACCCTCCTTGATCCGCCCAGCAGCAGTTTAACCAATCAAAATTGCGGATTTAAACATCCGGATCGCTGACATGTACTAATATAGACCTTGACTCCATCTTCTTCTCCCTACATATATAAGGCAAATTCTACAATCCTCATACTTTATATTCTGAGAAAACGCTCCACATCAAATTCTTCCGTACTCCTTCATCCAATACTCTAATATTCAGGTATTTTCTTCCTCTGATCTCCTCTCTCTTTAGTCAATTCTTCTCTTTAGTTTACATTTTTGGGTTTAAGTCATCGAATAGTAGCGCTACCTTGGGTGCGCACTGGGTAAACCCTAGGAGCATTGAGACACGATTGTTACTCCACGTTTAAATTTGATTTTTTTGTTTTTGTTTTTGTATGTGCGAAAATTGCAGAAATAATGGAACATAGAATGATAGAAAGCTTATATCATGTTCATGTTGGCGACGTTACAGAAAGAACCTCGCCATCAAGGTAATTAACTTTTAGTTCAAATTTTTCTTAATGAAATTAGTATTTCAATGTTTCTTCAACTACGCAGTTTTCCCTTTATTAAAGAGTTTGTTCTTTGATTGGTTAAGGCTGCTCTTGAGGCTGCCCCAACTGCCGGCAGAGTCAGGAAACCCCACTGTTACCGCCCTGAAACTGTCGGCCTGTCGCTCTTCGTAGGTCATCGGTCGTCCTCAATTTAGTCAATGATTTCTGTATATTTGTTAACTGTTTGCATGGTAAACTGAACGTTTGTAATGTGATGTATACAGTGAAATTCGCAAGTACCAGAAGAGCCCTGAGCTTTTGATCCGAAAGCTCCCCTTCAAGCGAATTGTTCGTGAAGTTGCGCAAGACTTTAAGGTCGATAACCATCTAGTTTACTACTTCACATTGTACAACACTCTTCCTTAATGACTAGGATATATTGTTGTAGAGTTTCATGGATCATGGAGTAAGGGTCTGATTATGGTTGTTTGTGTGTTAAATGAATGGCAGACTGATCTGAGGTTCCAAAGCCACGAGGTTTCGGCACTGCAGGAAGCAGCAGAGGCACACCTTGTGGGACTCTTTGAAGACACCAGCTTGTTTGCCATTCACGCTAAGAGGGTGACCATCATGCCTGATGATATGCAGTTGGCTCGTCGCATTCGTGGCGATCAGCGTGCTTAGGATGCTATGAAGTATTAAGAAGATGATCGGCAATAAAGTTCTGAGGGTCTAGCAGTAATATTTAGTACTGATGATAGATTAATAGGCATATTGCCTCCTAATGTTACTATGATTGACTGGAGAAATTTGTCTGCTATGGTTGTGTTTCAGAGGGCGCAGTATTATAGGATTATATTCCATAGTTGCTGTGAATTTCTTTTCTGCTTTCATCTTATTGGTTGGAGTTCATCCTGTGATTGACTAATTATAGGGTTGGTGATACGTTTCTGGAAACTAAAATAATATACGGAGTATAATATTAACAATCTCAAATTAGCAGGTGTGATTAGGTTTGACAAACAGTTTCATACCGGCCACTCGGCCAGTTCATGGACCGTCAGTATAGGAAGTAATTGACTGAGCCACTGATGTACCTAAACAGCCTGATAAGCCCCTGTTCTGAATGTCTCACTAATTTAGTTGAGCAACAGGGCAGTTTGATCCCAAGGAACTGATGGGTTATTTAGTTTGGCGTCGAAAACTCATGTCAAAGACCCATAAACTGTTTAATTACTAGTCTTTTGCTCAGAGATCTTGGTTCTAATTGGCAAAATTAGTACTGGCTAGCTGTAGAACTGTATTATTCTAAATAAATTGCACCAAAGTTTGTGTTGTTATAGGGTTGTTATATTAGTTCATGCACAATTTCTACTTTGTCTGAAACGCCATTTGGAAGGCAGAAATCCGTTAAGTTTCACCCAATCCCGCACAACCACCACATTGTGTTCCCACTAAATTTTACCAATGAATTTAACTTGCATGAATTTTTACCAAAAATCAATAATCAAATCCTACAAAAGAGATCAAGAGACTCAAAATACAAAGCTACTATGAAAACCAATGAATAAGACGAAAGAAAGTAAAATCGACTAAGCAAAGATGGATTGATCACTCACTCTGAGTTCTGACTACTGACTAGATATGAGTATAGATACATCTCCACACACGTAACAAATTTTAGAAAGGACACTAATGTGAAATAATGTGAAATTGGTTAACAATTTCAAAGCAATTGCAGCTCTTTTCAAAACCATGACGCAGAGCAAACATATGAAGAGTGATAATTTGACCAGATACCAGACATGCAAAATAAGAAAATTGGATCATATACTCATGTATATGAAGCATCGTATACGCATGGGAATATAAAGAGGGGGTTACATGGTAATGTTGCTTTTTCATTTCTTTTCAACCCTATTTGTATATGTTGTACCATATACACGAGTACATGATGCGTGCACATTCTGCAAAAATATGATCATGACAGTAGCCAACATAATAGATTAATCATGGAAATTTCAAAGACTCAAAGACATAACAATGCAGCTAGACCAGTTACTGATTCAAAAAGATCAGTATACTAAGTAAAGACTCCGAATACTAAAGGTTTTCTGTTTGGGCAATAGTCAAGGAAGATAAGATTATACTATACATTAGACAAAATGTCATGATTAGGGGGGGGGGGGGTTGCATGGCGAACTATAAGATGTACGTAATAACTCCCTAAATGATTATTCTCATTAAACTGAATATGAGTATATAAGGGATTAAAATTCGTATAATGAATTCTCAGCGCGAGGAGCAAGATTCTTCTAGCTAGCCAATCTAGGGGCTTTCATAAGCGTTCTCAAGCTCAATCTTCTGGAAGAGTCCACCGTAAGGGTTTGTGAAGATTAATTTTGATGGTTATCGATTAGGTTCTGGTTACTGAGTTTCGGCCTTTAGTATCCGGGATTCCTCTGGGGTTGCTCTCTTTTGGCTTCAGAAATGTCGGGAGTGATTCTATAAGCTTTGGACCTCAAGGACGCTCTTCTTCAAGCTAAGAGGGCGAATCACTCCTATTTGATTGTCGAAGGGGATGATTAATGACCATGAATTCGGTGAGGAGTACATGGAAGGTTCCTTGAAAAAGAGAGCTACTTATTTCGGATGTCAAAATTATTCTTTGCTCGTTTTAATTTCGAAGATCAAAATCTATCACTTTTTCGGAAAAGGATAAAGTAGCTGATCACTTTGGCGTCTTTGGGCCATGGTGCCCTTTCCCCCTCCCTTTTATCAGATGCTTTTTCAGTTATGTATCTTGACTTGTATCTCCTTCTCAGGAGGGATTCTGTAGGTTGGAGCTACACTCATGGTTCAAGCTAATCATTTCTTATCTATAAAAAAACGAACTATCTCAAAAAAAAAAAAAGAAAAAAACTATATCTAATACGATTTATATTATATTCTCTAATACACTCTCACCATTCGGGAGGAGGTCGGACGTTCATGCTGGACCGAAAGATAATAAATAAAGTACACAAAAAACCTTTAATTAATGAAGATATTAACGTACGGATAAGGCCGGAGCAAGAATTTGTAAAATACAAACGAGACCAAGTTATACTTTCTCTCACACAAAATGTATGTTGATCCCAATATGTTTGGTGCATCGATGCAAAACTGGTTTACCAGTCATATTATAGGTGTTGCCATTATCAAAGTAAGCAATAGAAGTACGACGTATATAAACTTGTAGTTCAAGAAGAAGGTTGCATATCCTGCCGAGTTACGTAACAATGTTACTCGCGCCACAGGATTCAACATAAGCACTAAATCCCGAAATTGATACTTAGACAACCAAGAAATGAAATTATCACCAAAGAAGGCACAATATCGACGAGTGTCACGGCAACCAACCCAAACAACATCAATATATAAGCAGTCAAACCATGAATGAATCTGACATATAAATGTAAGCCATATGACAAGGTGTCCTTAACTTCAAATATCACAAAATCCTCTTCAAGGCATGAAATTGAGGCTCATGAGTATCATACGTAGACAGACAGATCTATTGAACTGCATAGGAAATATCGGGTCTCGTAAAGGCCAAATATTATACAGAACCAGCCAAAATGTGATATAAAGTAGCGCCTCATACTAAAGGACCCGAACTAGCATTCACGCGACTCGACTCGCAAGTTGTGATGACTAGAGTTGACCCGAAGTCGAGATGACCCAACCCGCTTGATTGCTCGCTTTGATTTCTACCATCCGATTCAGTAATTGACTTGGAACTTTGAATTTTAGTCCGTTGGATTACAAATGTGACAAAGCTCCTTGCTGAATTTTAGAGTTCAAACTAAAGATATATAATTAAACCAGATTACGCTTGTACCACCCAATCTAAATAAACATAACCTCATAAAATCATACTATAACTACTTTAGCTTACATTGCGATAAGATAGAATACACACAAGTCATTTACGAAATCACAAGTACTCACTTCTCACTAATGATTCAAGAATACACACACAATGACACAACACACTCAACTCCATGTCATGCTGAATTGCTCATACACAACAAGTACTCACGGCTCACATGCCAGATGCCAGTCCAGTAGCCACTACTATGTAATCCAAGTCAACATCACATCATAGTACATAATAATAATTGATAAATACACCCTTGGATGACATTGACTGTTTTGACTACTTGCTAACTCATAAAATATCATCCGTCCATTCATCACACACTTCCAAGCACCCCTCCTTCTTATACTTTGTTTTCCCGCACTATACTCTCACTCACTCACTCACTAGTCACTACCACATTTTACCAAACAAACAAAGGTACCGAAAATGCCAAGAAGCAGCCTTGGGAAGGTTGATTTGGTTATTGACACTGGTAGTCCTCTGTTGGACCGTTCTGTTGATGGGTTTCTTAAGATTGGCTCTGTATGTTATTCTCTTTAATTTATGTCATTTTTGTTGCAATTTGATTAAAGTTACAATCTTTTTTATGTGGGTTTTGTTTTGATAGGTTGCTGCAACAAGGGCTGTTGCTGAAGATGCATATTTCATGGCTAAGAGAGGTTTTACTCTTAACCGAGTTATTTCTTTAAATTTAAGGAATTTATGTTCTTTTTCGTTTACCCTTTTTTTGTTTGGTAATTTTGTTATTATCTTGTGTTACTTGGCTATGATTGCAAATTTTTTTGTTGGTTTTTTGGTCTAAAATGTGCGCACAAAGTCGCTGATAGGAATCGAAACCCCAACCTTATGATTGGGGCAATAGAGCTCTAACCACTTGAGCTAGTTCTTTTCTTGGCTATGATTGCAATTTTTAGGTGATCAGTGTTTGGCAAAAAATTGGGTACCATAGAAAGTTCACCCACATTTTATGGTAGGACCATCTTAAGGACAAAGTGTGACACTTTATGTTTTGGTGGGTCGGAGGAAAATCTGTAATATGCTAAATGATTCCAGAATTTTATTTGTTAAGTTTGTATTTAGGGGTGGGTGAGGTTAAGGGGATGTAATAGTAATGATTGGCCAGTTTATGTTAATTGTGCCATGGCGAAAACTTGGGTAGGAGGGTACTATGGTAGTTCGGGGATGAGCTTTTGACTTATAATTAAAGGGCTTACCCGCATCCAATTATAGGCCTAATATTATTCTAGTGATACATCATGATATGAGTAGTTTGGTAATGTCATTTGATTAGTGTGTTAACTACATTGTAATTCTTGGGTGCAGGAAGTGTTTCACGTTCAAACCTTGAGCATTCGGTAAGTTTACTATGCTTTTTATATGTTTAGCAAAGTCAGATGTTGGATTTATACTGGCTGTTTGATTGTGTCATTAGTGAGAATGAGCTGAAAGCCAATGTCTTTATGTGGTATCATATACATTGTAGTATGTCACTCTTGGTGTTTCTGGTGCTGTGAATAAGTTTCATGAGACAGTTACTGTTCTGCATTGCGCTGGATCGATTTTATACATTGTTGATGTATAAATTTGACTCTTAAATCTCTAGCTAGTATTGGTAGGGCTGTGTGTATACAGGGTTTGGCGAAGGCATGCTTATAGTTGGTCTTCTGGCAGCATAAGCGATGATACTTAAGACTCTGACATTCTGTAGACTGAAACTTTAACCGGCATATGTTCTTCTTATTGACCATTGTGAGGTGAAAGTGAAGGTGAAACTTAACGGCAGTGAATTTTACATTTTTCAGATTGATTTTTACCTTGACCATTGAGAGCATGATTTGGTGTTTTCCTCTCATAGAAAAGAGTGTCTAAATAAATATGGGGAGTTAAAACTCAGCACACAGATGTTTCTTTCGTGTATACTGCTCTAGATAATAATGTTTTGTTAACTGATACACAGTGAAGTGTGAATTGTTAACATCTTGAACAAACTTGTTGTATTTTCAGTTGAAGAAAATGTGCAAAGAAGGTGCATACTGGGGTAAGTATTACCTTTGTCTTACACTACAAATGTATGTTTAGGTTGGTTTGCTTTGGTGGTGAACAAACTTCGCATATTGACTACTGTCTTTAATACTCTATAAAATGCTCTACAGGAACTGTTGCTGGTGTTTATGTTGGGATGGAGTATGGAGTTGGCAGAATCCGTGGTACCTATGACTGGGTAATTTCTGTTACTAATGTCGGAATGTGTTAAATAATTGCCGTTACAACTCGCTATTTAGTAGACCAGAGTGATATTCTGTTGCAGACCTCGCCTAGTGTGGGATCCATACCGGTTCTTCTTCTTCTTCATCTTCTTCTTCTTGTTACTATTATAATGGTTGCTATATGTTGCGTCGTATTAGCTATATCATTAATGAGCTTTGGGGTATTTTTTGGAAATCATTCAGGTAAAGCTAAGGCTGAACCACTTTTGAATATTTGTCTGCTTAGCTTAGCCTAGCTTGGGAAGATAGCTTCGTCAACCCTTATTTATGAACTTTTCTTATAATTATGCATCAGTCCTTGCTTAGAAGATATGCTGGGCCACTTTCCCCTTTATGTTAAAGAGGTTTTTGAGAGCGAAATTTTTTCATAGGTAATTTAATGGGTTTGGAGATTGCAAACTAAAGTAGTGTTCTGGGCACCTTGACTTAAGTATCTGTAGATTTGTTAGATTTTATGGTGAACTGGTGATTTCCAAATTCTACAAGTCTGATGCACCTCGAAAGAAGAAACTCACCTGTAAGTGACATCCGAAATTTACCTGATCTTGAATCTGTTTCCATTGTTAATAATAGGAATAAGGTCAAATAGGTTAAATCTTGCGCAATACACCCTCAACTTTGTCCATAGCAGTGGCTGAGGTCCTGGGTTGACTGAAGTTTAAGATGTTCAATTCACCTTCAGCAAAATAACTCATTTGCTCCAAGTTGAATGCACTGGCATTTTTCTTTAATTACCACCAAACCTAAAAAGGGTTGGACTTTAAACTTTATCACAAATGACTTCGGATTGTCTAGGACAATCACTTTGGATCCTCAAGTACTGAACAATAGTATGCCAAATTGAAGGCTATGAGTGGGCAACGGTACAACCACCCTTCTGCGTCGACTTACTTGCATATCAGTGCGATAAAAAGTAATACTTGGGCTGCATATTCTTTTGTTAGTTGTACGTATGTTCGGAAACAAAGTTACCACAGTAAGGATATCAAAGCATTAGAGTGATTAGAAAGGACCTCTTTCTTGTTTCTTCCCTTAAGGCATCTACATGTGGTCTACAGAGCGAATGTTACAGCCCCCCCCCCCCCCCCCCCATCCCCTTTTTTTTTTTTTTTTTTAATCTCCACAAGTACCGTCCTTGCTAAACTTGGGATGTTTGAATATGGAAGATAAGACTGGTATCTGTGCTTTACACTCTTTAGGGTATGAACTTAATAATTCTGTACAGATAGCCCTGTCTCTTAAGAAACTTCTTTGCCTCCTACTGATAAAACTGCCTTATTATTATTACGCAGAAGAATGCAATGATTGGGGGTGCTTTGACTGGAGCTCTGGTATCCGCAGTGTCAAATGGCAACAGAGACAAAATTATTACGGATGCCCTTACTGGAGGTGCAATCGCCACTGCTGCAGAGTTCATTAACTATCTCACCTAAGAAATCGTGTTTCTATTGTGCATATAAGTAAGAATTCAACTATTTTCAGTTACTTCCTCAGTTTTGAGGTTGGCTAAAAAAAAAATCAAGTTTCTAGTACTAGAACAATTGAACTTATGAATTTCAATGATGGGAATTCATTTTATTAAATCTATCATGGTTAGCTAATATAGTGCCTTGTCATTACTTTATGAAGGGCTCCCTCTCTTTGTAGTATTTTGCACCATTATTCACGACCATTGGTGGCTTTTTTTTTTTTCCGAGCTTTTTTTTACTCTTCAAATCTCCGGTTTATTTTCTACATTTTTCATCTATGGACTCTGAGGGACAAAGCTACTTCATGATTTTGCACATCTCTTTAGTACGCACTGTGTGAATTGGCCATAATAAGCATACAACGGCAATCTTTTATCTGATCTACTTATGACTTTTGAGGAGATGACTGTAAAGATTCAGAGTCCTAACCAACAAAAGGCAAAATGCTCCTATACCACTGGTGCCGCTTGCTTGCAATGCTAACAGAATCAAATTGGAGTAAGACTGCAATGAGCCGATAATTAACTTCTCCATGTTCAATGTTTAACAGCTCTATGCTATGACCATCGACCCCTGGTTCCTGTCTCCAGATTTCTCTAATGTACTCGACCGTGTATTTGATTGAAATTAAAGAACCCTTCCGAACATCTATTTATCTATTGATCATGTAACACGAGATGCAAGTGTTAGTTTTTACTCTTATGTTCACCTACCCTTGTGAGGGAAAGAGGGCGGACAGGCGGAGGGGGAGCGCTGAAACCATCATGTTAATGGTTGACTAACAAATAACAGGCAGGTCAGTATCAGGCAACTGTATGAATACTTCAAGATTTTGATCCGGACTAAGGTCACGATTGAGACCACTTAGAGCTCTTTTATAGCAAATGACATAGACCATCACCTTAGGCTAACCCAAGGGCAAAAGCGCTGCTTGTTTATGCAGTTTTACTAAATAAACTGATATTAACAGTTACAGATTCATTTGGCTGCCAGTATAATTGATGGGGATGACGAAATTGAACATGGGACCTAATTTAGGCAGAACCATAGTCTTAAATTAATAAGCCAAAGGTCTCATTTACTGATAGGTTCGTTCTATTTTGAAGCCTTCGGCTGTAGTCCTACTTGTAGTACAGCGTTCGTAGAAGTAGAACAGGTTGATTTAAGAGGAAATTTAGTGTAGAGATAGTGTTTAATCACATGTTCATTGCAACAGATCCTGGAGTCTTTGATATTTGTCATCTTCGTTAGACTGGTTCCAATAATCTCTTTCACTGCCCAGTTATTGCAGATGTTTTGCTGAAAGTACATTACTGTTTAATTATACAGGCTACCGTTTCATCATTCATTTCTCAGACTATCAGGCCAACAGATTGTATCTGGCAATTGTATAATAACCTATACCAACTTATATTAATTTGTCGCGATGGGTTTTGACCTCATATTTTAACACGCGCGTAATGAAATTTACCTCTCTTTTTCCTTCATGTCTGCTCCCCTTTCAAAGTAGAACCTCTCCCTTTGACAGAGTATATTACTGGTTAACGAGATTCTTGTTCTCGTCCTGTTATTCGTTTGGGGTAATTGTAGATGGTCTCCCTGTTAATGGCGATATTGTTAACGAGTTATCTCCTCCTCTGATAATGGAAATAACATTATTAAGCTCACTTCCAAAAGAAGTGACTCATAGTTCACTGTGTATCGTGAATTTGACGGGCCCTCTGGATCTTGGAGAAAGAAACAATATCGTCTGTAATCTGAATAGAACTGTCTTTGATTATCTGTTATCTTCCATGTCTTTTCCGTTACTTTTGAGCCTGACATGCTACTAAAGAAATTTGGTGCTTCGATCCGTTTTCTGTTTTCCATAGTTTTATACTTGGAGGTTAGGTTAGTGCATTCTGATGAGGTTTCTGAGAATGACTGCTATGATGATTGTATTTGGTGCTTTATATGTTTGCAATTTTTAGTAGTGTCTTACGTATTCATATATTCTAATGGCAAGCTACAATCATTGGCAGAAAATAAAACTACTATAAGACTACAAGTGCTTTCAATCGTAGTCAGATGATTCTTTCAGTTAAAGCAAACCACATATTCTTTTTGGTGCTATCTGATTAAGGATATATTATCATCAAACCTACCAGTGAATAAACGGAATGGGCAGATGGCCAACCTCACTACCTCAGTCTCGGAGTTTTAGAAATTCAGGATTGTGTGGCAGAACTTTCCTCTGTATGAACCGGCTTTATCCTAAGTCTTAACAAATAACATACGAAATTAATCATTTTCATTATCAAGCTAAGATGAGATCTCATTTCACCTCGAGACCAAGTGGACAACCACGGATTCATGTTGTTCTGTCTAAGGCTCTAGAATATTTCTGATTTCTCAATTATTCGATAATTATGCACCTTAACCTGTTGTATGGAACCACAGGTAACAATATACTGTCCTTCCACAGTTAATGGTTTTATCATTGTGCTACCTCACTTTAATTTGTTCAGTTAACTCAGTTATTTCAAAACCTTTGGATTTATTCGGATACATGACTAAATCCTACACCTACTGTTCAGAATAGAGCAGCCGTGGCAATTGTAAGTCTCTTTTATGCAGAATATTGTAGTAGTTGGCCCTTGTAATAGGGGTTCTCGAACTTGATTGTACACACTCTGCCTTAATCAAATTGACATTATAAAGCACTGAAGTTTAAACATTAAGGGTGATATTAAGCTGTTGTTTGACCAATAGACCAAGTGAAAGGTCGTTGGCACTCTAAGGCCGGACTCGCAAAAAGTTGAATCTAGATTTCATACTTTTTTAAGAACTTTCTCTTATTTTATCAGTCTTGGGACTTCTTGTACTATCATCTGATTGCAGTGGACATTAGGTTGTGCAGAAAAAAAAAAATTCAAAACCGAAAAACCTCTACATTTTTGTAATGTGGTTAATCGAACTGTTAAGAAGAACAGCCGAACAGGTTAGGGTAAATAACAGAACTACACACTAGATTCACAGAAATGATTGCATATATACATTCATTTCTTATTCAGTAGAAGATGATCAATAATCGACAACAATCAACTTAACTTTGTCGATTTTAATCTTTGTCCAAATATTGGTTTATAGTTGGTCTTATCCACCAGAGAGGGCTTACAAACATCTCCCTTCAGCAAAATACTAGGCGTAACCAGATTACAAGAGGGAATGTTAAGTCTCGAATTTTATTATGCTAGAACTGCAGTTTCTACTGCAAGGACTTGGTCATGATGCTCCTTGGCTTCAGTTTCCCAGATCTCAGGAAGTGCTTCTCTCATGTTGTGGATACTACTCAATGCATAGTCTGCCCCAGGTACCAGGTCTGACCTTCCGACCTGCATTTCATATAACCACATTAAGTAAATATATCTCTTCTGATGTTAGATTTCTAATGCCTTTGTTGCTATAGTACTCAAGTTTGTTTGTGCGTCATTAATTCATTATGCATATTGATTACTAAGGAAATTATTAGAAGTCATAATTATTTAACCAGTAACAACCCCACAAAAAGAGAGATTGGTATTATGGAGTATTTCAAAATTCCGTAAGCCTATATAAAACAGTATTCCTTTCTTTCTGGTTAGGGCCATGAAAATGATTGGTGATGTCAATGTGGTCGAATCATCTTGTGACCTCTACAATCGTATATCATGTCATATCCTGCCTAACCTCCTTAAGATTATCAGAAATAATACTGCAAAGTAACAGCAAAGTACTGTATCCGGTGAAAGAAACACTTACCACGACTGTGTTAAGCCCAGCTACTTTTCCACTTGCAATGTTTCGAGCGCTATCATCAAAGAATATCTGAGACAAATATCATAATCATCAATCAGGAAATAATTAACATCTGCTAAAAACTATTAATTATAAATTTGAAGTATAGATCATGGAGTAAGGTGATCCTTACGGTTCTCTTAGGATCTAAGTCTGCGACGCTAAGAGCTGCTTCAATAGCTTCTACTGATGGTTTACAGAGAATGCGCGATTTAGACATTGAATCATCTATGGGATTGAGGGTCTCGAAGCATATTACACCGTCGAAACAATCTTCCAATCCAAGTTTTTTCAGTGCACGAGCTACATGTGCCTGATCAGAGTTTGTGAATATCTGGAACAGAACACCAAACAGTAAAATTTATGAAGATAATTGCAAACAAACTACACAAAAGGTTTAGACCATCATGGCTACATACAATTTTACGTTGAGGTGATGACAGCAAGAGATTCCTCAGCACTGGATCCGGCTTCAGTGTTTCATAAGGTAGTTTTCCATGAACATATTTGTGAAATTCATCATTGTCAAACTCATATCCAAGCGCCTGAAGTATCAATAAACTTGTTAAGTAATAATCCTAAGGAACTGGACGCACACCATTAATTTGGGATTAGAAGTTTTGCAATAAATTTACCTTAAGACCAGCCATGGTAGTACCATACTCCCTGTATAGCTCAAGGCATAGCCTTGGCACCTCACTTTCGTCCATACGCAAGTATTCTAACATGAATTCTGTCACAATCAGCCAAAGAAGTATATGTTAATTTATTGATACTACTGAAATCATCATTACAAGTACGGGCTAATTTACAGGAAATTTT